>CM052855.1:91461897-91483369 GCA_028534055.1 Eulemur mongoz | reverse complement strand
AATCTTTGACAAAGCAGCAGACAAAAACATACTCTGGGGAAAAGAATCCTTATTCAATAAATGGTGCTGGGAAAATTGGATAGCTACATGTAGAAGACTGAAACAGGACTCACACCTTTCACCTCTCACAAAAATCAAATCATGGTGGATAACACACTTAAACCTTAGGTGTGAAACTATTAGAATTCTAGAAGAAAATGTGAGAAAGACTCTTATAGACATTGGCCTAGGCAAAGAATTCATGAAGAAGACCCCAAAGGCAATCACAGCAACAACAAAAATAAATAAATGGGACCTGATCAAATTAAAAAGCTTCTGCACAGCCAAGGAAACAGTCATGAGAGTAAACAGACAACCTACAGAATGGGAAAAAATTTTCATATGCTACATATCTGATAAAGGACTGATAACTAGAATCTATTTAGAACTCAGGAAAAGAAGCAAGAAAAAAATCAAACAACCCTATCAAAAATTGGGCAAAGGACATGAACAGAAATTTTTCAAAAGAAGATAGAAGAATGACCAACAAACGTGAAAAAATGCTCAACAGCTCTAATCATCAGGGAAATGCAAACCACAATTAGACATCACTTAACTCCAGTGAGAATGGGCTTTATCAAAAAGTCCCAAAACAACAAATGTTGGTGGGGATGCGGAGAGACAGGAACACTCATACACTGCTGGTGGGACTGCAACCTAGTGCAACCTCTGCGGAAAGCAATACGGAGATACCTTAAACAGATACATGTAGACCTACCATTTGATCCAGCAATCCCATTATTGGGCATCTACCCAAAAGAACAAAAGACATTCTATAACAAAGACATCTGCACCTGAATGTTTATACAGCACAATTCACAATTGTAAAGATGTGAATGCCCATCAATACATGAGTGGATCAATAAAATGTGGTGTATATATACCCTGGAGTATTAGTCAGCTATAAGAAATAATGGTGATATAGAATCTCTTATGTCCTCTTGAATAGAGTTGGAACCCATTCTACTAAGTGAAGTATCCCAACAATGGAAAAATAAGCACCCCATGTACTCACCATCAAATTGGTTTCCCTGATCACCACCTAAGTGCACATTTGGGAATAACACTAATTGGTTGTCAGGCAGATGTGGGATGGGGAGGGGATAACTATATACCTACATAATGAGTGTGATGCACACTGTCTGAGGAATGGAGACGCTTGAAGCTCTGACTCGGGGGGATGGGGGGCATGGGCAATATACATAACCTAAACTTTTGTACCTCCATAATATGCTGAAATAAAAAAAAGAAAAAAAATGAATGGGAGAAGCATCTGTGTTTGCTAAATCACTAAGTATCTCTGAATAGGTATCTTTGTCTAGTCTTGACATCATGGAGTATTTTGACAATGACTCGCAAATTAGGGCAGTGGTTGGGTACATATGCCACTTTAGGGCTTACTAGATAAATTAGCTTGAAATACAGCTTTGGCAAAAACTTACGATTGCAGTAGATTGAAAGGGAGATCAGGATTCACAAAAAATAAACATACATTACTGTTTCAAGTATATCAGGACTTTTAAAAAAAAAAATCCTGTTTCTCATAGCAATTAACAAAAGAAAGCTCTTTATTAGTAGACTACAACATCCCTAATAAATCAATTTAATGAGCTAATAGACTAAATTAATAAATTGATTTTTTAAATTAAGGCAATAAAGTTATTTTTCTCCTTATTTAATTTTTTATTGAAATAGTATTTATACATACATATACACACACACACACGGAGTGTATGTGATATTTTGTTACATGCATAGATTATGTAATGATCAAGTCCAGCTATTTAGAGTACCCATTACCTGGAGTATTTATCATTTCTGTGTGTCTCAACTCCTCTCTTCTGGCTATTTTGAAATGTACAGTGCATTGTAATTTTCACTCACCCTACTCTGCTATCAAATTAAGGTAGTCCTTCTATCTAACTGTGCGTTTGGACCCATTGATCAACATTTCTTCGTAACTCCTACCCCTTCCCAGCCTCTGGTATCCATCATTTTCTCTCTACCTCCATGAGCTCAACTTTTTTAGCTCCCACGTATGAGTGACAGCATGCAACATCTGCCTTTCTGTGCCTGGCTTATCTCACTGAACACAATGACCTCCAATTCCATCCCTTTTGCTGCAAATGACAGGATTTTGTTCTTGTTTATGGCCAATAATATTCCACTGTGTACGTATACCACATTGTCTTTATCCGTTCAACTGATAATGGGCACAGCTTCGTACCATATCTTTGCTACTGTGAATAGTGCTGCAATAAACATGGGGGCGGAGGTATCCCTTTGATGTACTAATTTCCTTTGCTTCAGTTAAATACTTAGTGGTGGGGTTGCTGGATCATGTGGTAGTTCCATTTAGGTGATTTTTAATAAGTTTTATAGGAAAAAAAGTGACACTCTTTTCCTTTTTGCAGAAATTATTTATTTTAAACTATTTGTGCCATAAAACATGCCTTTTTGCCACCACAGAACTATATTTTCTGGGGAGCATTTCACTTGTGATACACCACCTACAAGTAGTTTTGTAAGAGATAACTCTGGAATTTAAGTGTACTTAAATAAGACTAACAGAGCATGATGGAGCTCAGCTTCTGTTAGTTGATAAAAGTGTCTCTGGAAAGTAAACTGTACAAAATAATGGGTAGAGAGTGAATATAGTCCGATATTTTTCTCTGTAGAAAGCATATACTGGCACTTATTAATTTTTAATAGAATGATCTTCTATAGAATATGCTATAGCACTTTATTATAATATAATTATGATACTATTTGTATTACTTGCAGGCTTTGGGTGGCAATGGCTGGGAATCTTCAGGATGTGACAGGAGATCATCTTTGACAAGTTCGAAGTAAGATTTTATAAATTAGAACAAGTTTGCTTTTGTTTAGGGAGTTGCTTTTACGACGCCTCTCTTGGTTTAGAATTTCCGTCTCCAGAGGACGAGTGACGCGTAGGCCCCGGCGGCGACGGCGACGACGTGGCCGCTGTCGTTTGGCCGAGGTCAGGGGTGTGGCCCGATTCACCAGCAGCGAACAGGCATTTTCTAAATGTGGGAGAACCAGGTGCGTGAGAAGACCTGACAGGGAGCCTTGGTCATATCCTTTCTCAGGACGACACCGGCTCCCGTTTCCTTCAGAGGCTCAAGGGGGCGGACTGGCCCGCGGCCCTCGGCCCTGCGTGGGGCAGGGGCTGCGCCCAGAGCGCGGTGCGGTGGGGCGGGGAGAAGCCACCAATTTGACGGCGAGTACGCGTGTACGTGCGGAGGCTATTCCTCCGATCTTGTGATACCTCACTGCGGATAATGGGCTCAAACTCAATCCAGGAAAATATAAGCCGTGCTAGATCACTGTCGTTTCTTATAGTTGAATAATATTCCATTGCAAACATATACCAGATTTTAATAATCCACTCATGAATTGATGGGCACTTGGGTTGTTTCCACATCCTTGCAATAGTGAATTGTGCTGCCATAAACATTCGGGTGCAGATGTCTTTATTACAGAATGTCTTTTGATCTTTTGGGCAGATGCCCAACAGTGCTATTGCTGGATCGAACGGTATTTCCACTCCCAGCTCTTTGAGGTATCCCCAGATTCTTTTCCACAGAGGTTGCACCATCTGCAGTCCCACCAGCAGTGTAAGAGTGTTCCTGTCTCTCCACATCCTCGCCAGGATTTGTTGTTTTGGGATTTTTTTGATAGAGGCCAATCTCACTGGGGTTAGATGATATCTACAGCTCTCTCACCGTTTCAGATGGGCCAGAGGGCCTACAAACACTTCGGTGCACTGCGACGTGATGCAACTGAGAGACACAGACAGGAGGTGTCACTTTACAGCAGGCAAACGGCAAAGTACCGCTCAGAGCAGGACACAGCAGGCTCCACGCGCACGGAGGTGTTTCTGGGCCCTCTGGACCGTCTGAAATGGTGGGAGGCTGTTGCTCTCTGCTGTCTGTGATGATTCTGTACAGCACTTTCAGATAGATTCTTTTTTTTCTTTTCTTGAATTTTTATGCTTCTGAGCCTTACATCTGTCCCGGAGAAACAGGCAGGGGAGCCCAGCACCTTCCAAGTGTGCACGGTCCCGAACATATCATCCGCCCATCTACCCCGCAGGCCAGGGCCGGGCTGGCTAAGTCCAGTCCTGACTAAGCCATAGTTGCAATGTTGCTTGCAATCGATCACGGCACCAGATGCTGTAAGAAAAGGGAAGGAGAGAGGAAGCTGCAGCGAAGCGGCCTTCGGCATTTCTTACCCAAGTCAGAGAGAGCCGCCATCCCGTTAGTCCAGTGTCTGCATGGGAAATGGATGAAGATTCATGGATTCCCTTCTTGCTTTTCCCCATGCTTCACTTTAGAAAATATGTAAAAGGTATAATATATAAGATTTAATAGAATTTGAATAGAACAAAAAAGTGGATCATCTATGAAATACTCATGTCATCCTATTTTTAGATGCTGTAACACTAGTTCTCCAATTGATTTCTCTTCAAAATCACCTTTTATAAAGGACTCCAGATATGAATGTTCTGATTAAAGCAAAAAGCCATAGGAATAGAAAAATAAAATAAATGAGGTTTATTGAAGAATGACATGGAGGATTTATTATCTTTAAATATCTATTGTATCCTTTATGTATTATGCCAAAAGTATGGTACCTGCCCCCTAAAACCTTACATATTGAGTAACTTTCCCCCAACTTGTTGAAAAGTTTATTTAGCCTAATTATATATATATATATATATATGTTTTTTTTTTTGTTTATTTTTTGTTTTTTTTAGACAGAGTGTAGCTCTGTTGCCCAGGCTAGAGTGCCATGGCATCAGCCTAGCTCACAGCAAACTCAAACTTCTGGGTTTAAGCAATCCCTCTGCCTCAGCCTCCTGAGTAGCTGGGACTACAGGCATGTGCCATCATGCCCGGCTAATTTTTTCTATATATTTTTAGTTGTCCAGATAATTTCTTTCTATTTTACTAGAGATAGGGTCTCACACATGCTGAGGCTGGTCTTGAACTGCTGACCTCGAGCGATCCTCCCACTTCGGTCTCCCAGTATGCTGGGATTATAGGCGTGAGCCACCGCACCAGCCAAATTATATAAAATTCTTGAAGGATGCTAAACAAAATTCTCATTCATGTTATTCACTTTGCTGTGGTCTGAATGTGTCCCCCCAGATTCATGTGTTGAGACTTAATGGTCAATGTGATAGTAATGAGAGGTAATAATTACGTTTAGGAGGTGATTAAGTCATGTGGGCAGAGCCCTCATGGATGGGATTAGGCCCTTATAAAAGGGCTCCAGGGCTTGGGTTTGCTCTTCCTCTGCTCTTCTGCCAGGTGAGGACACAGGGTTGGTACACTCTGTCTTTCCATCCTTCCACTGTGTATGGATGCCTAGCTGGCCTCATCTATGAGGGGTGGGCCTCACCAGACACAGAACCTGCTGGCGCCTTCATCTTGTACTTCCCAACCCCCGGAGCTGTGAGAAATATGTTTCTGTTGGTTATAAATTACCCAGTCTCACAAGAGCAGCAGCAGCAGACTGAGGCATGCTCATTCCTAGGTAAGCTGTTGGATGTACACTTTAACCTTCCTGGATGAATATAAGTGAATGTGCAGATCCTATACCCTAAATGTCAGGCCTCTCGATGGCCTCCTACTGTCGATTGGTGTTAATTATTTTATTAAGGACTGGTATTTAGGCAGAGAGGTCCATGAGCTTCCTCCTCAAGTTGACCTATATTTTCTCATAAGTTTTAAAGAACACTTAGAAATAAGTTTACATTTTGGGAGAAGACAGTATCTCTGGCATGGACAGCAAGTTAGGAAAATGAAACTGTCACAGTGGATCACTATAATAACAAAGTGTGGAGGAAACTTTAAGAAACAACATTTTGTATATGGATGTTCCCTCTTTGACATGTGGAAATTTCTGCAGTATTACTTCAATTGCAATTTGATACTCACTATAATTTTGTTTGAGATATGTTCTGAATCTGCAAAATAATGAGATGAATTAGGAAAGAGAAGCTGTCATTGCAGATATTCAATGTAAGAATGCTTGAGAGTATTTCAATTAAGACTCAAGAAAATGAATATCCATGTTGCAAAATTAGCTTTATTTTTCCTTTATTAAATATTTTAAATTACATCATAACATGACAGAAAGTGTACAGAACACAAATGTCCTGCTTGATGAAGTGTTGCAGTAGGAATACACCTGTGCCCATTGCCAGCTGACTGGAATCCCAGCCCATGTCCCTGCCAATCATTAACCTCTCCCTTCTCAAAGATAAACACGTTCCTCACTTCTAGAGTAGGGATTAACTTTGCTTATTTTGAAAGTTATACAAAAGGAATTATGCAATGATGAGTATTATTTTATGTCTGTCTTCTTTTGCTCAGTGTCACGGCTGCGAGAACTTTCCATTCAGGTGCGTAAAGGGGTAGAGTTTTCTTTTTCCTAGGGGCAGCGTAACTCCATGTGTGAAGTAGCACATGTTTGTAGGAGTTCTGCTCTCAGCATTTGGGTTGTTTCCCACCTTGGCTTTTACAAATGATGCAGCAATAATTATTCTTGTACATATTTTTGTTATGCATACTTAAGTATTTTTGTTGAATGTTTTCATGAAATGGTAACTGTTGCTCCTTTCTAAGTTATTTTCCCAAGCAAAGTTCTTCTGTTAGCCCTTCCTGTGGGATAGCAGTGGCAAGTCATTGTGGCTCTAACTCACATTTCTCTCTGTGTAATAGCATTAAGCATTTTTTTTTTGTATATTAAATGGCCATTTGGATGTGCTATTTTTGAAGTACTTATTTAAGCCTGCCTACGTTTACCTGAATTTTCTATTTTTCTTATTAATTTGTGGTTCATTACATATTTTGGACATGTGTCACATATTCTACTCTAATGGAACACAGATATTCCGAGTATCCTCCATAGGAAGAAATGTATATGCATATCATTTTAGGTGAGATTAAATCTAAATACTCCCAGAAAAGTAGTTATATAACTTTTTTGTTATTAGTCTGGCAAACTTGAACATGATTATGAATCTTTGTGAACTAGAATATATAAACTACTTTATGTGAAGCTTGAAATTATTAAAAAATTACAAATTTAGTATTGCAAGTATAGGAGCAATAGATGCAAAATGTAAGAAGCAGAGTTAGAATGGATTACAATTTGGGAAATGGGAGCAAATATTCTATTTACAAGTAGAAGGTAAGTGTTGTATCCTAATGATTGGACCCATACCTGACCACAATCAAGGTCTGTCGGAAGTATTTCAAATACCATGCCCAGAGATGCTCTGTGTAAGCCCGGAATTCTCTCTGTCTTCTGGCAACCATGTCTCACCTGAGCAAAATACACTGAGCTGACAGAAAGCTAGAGTGTGGAAGAAGTGCACCATGACAGTGTGGCCACAGTTACTAGTTCAGGTAAGTATAGGCATCGAAAGAGAGATGGACAACCGCATAACATGGTGGGAAGTTTGGAGAAGCCCCAAAGACTTGATAACATGTACAACCCTCTACGTTCTTATTGCCAAAGCTTTTGTGCAACATTTCTCACAAAGGCGTACAAGTCAGAGTCATTTATGTTTTTCTGGATCTGGTGGAAACAAGCTTTATTCTTATGTCAATTTCTATGTACACATGCAGAATATATTCCGTTTATATTGGAAACAGAATATTAAGGCATATAAGGGCTTTAAAATAATTTAAAATAGCTTGAGGAATTTAAACTTAAGAGAAATAATATAGTATCAATAATGACGTATTTCAGAAAACAAAAGCTACACAAAATGTAAACTCTAAAAACAGAAATCTTGGTAAACAATAAACACTCAAAACAACTTTAACATTTAAACATTGCAGACATATTTAATATAATCTTTGTATTAGTCTAATTCATCTCTGAAATATAATTTATAATAAAATTTTTATTTATACTCCATAAAATCTTTGTTTTATAAAGAGGAAATCAATTTTCAAAAATAAACAATTACATAATTTACTAAGCAGCTGGTGGGAGTGACAGGAGAGTTAGTACCAGTGACAAAGTGGTAGCAGCAGACAGCGTCCAATAGCTCAGGCTGGTTTCTGTGCTGTTTAATAGACACAGGTAAGTTATAGTAGAGCCTTAATTTAACAAACAGGTTACTGAATTCCAAAACATGCATATTAGCCTCCATGTGAACTACTGCTCCTAATTCTACAATTAAAAGCATATTTAATCCTGAACCACCCAATATAAAAAATGCTAAAACAACACAATAAACAAACCTATCTCCTCCACTGCACCTTCTCTTAGCCAAGCAAATGTCTAAATTACCAGTGTGTAGCGCTCACTTTGGCAGCACATGTATTAATACTGAATTACTAGTATTTGGGTAAGATATTTCGATTGACACATTAATTTGGGGTAGGCAGTCAGGATCAATAATGAGTTTCTTAAAAATGTATTCTCTCATTTAGAACCTACCTATCAGCTATGTATCAAGAATAATAAAAGACAATAATAATAAAAGCAAAGAATAATAAAATAAATTATGTATACAGAAAAAAATTAAAAATACAAAATATAATCCATGAGAATATTTGCAAGAGAAAGTATTATCAGTTAATGGGCAAATCCTTTTGTTATTAGAATGAAAGGTAGACTAGATATAATGATGAAAGTGTTATTAACTGAATAAGAAAGAAATGGGGGTGTGTTTTATAATGTCATATATAAATTGGAGAAAGCTGGAAATTTCTATCTTCTAGGAATTATGTAGGTTAGAAACAAAAAAGTAAGATATAAACTCTTTTTTGAAAGAAAGATATTTTTCAGGATTGGACTAGAGAAAATGTATCTTGGAGCTTCTGGAAATAATAAACAAAAAGAACATTTTAGAGTTTGAAAATTGCTATAAATAAGTAGGGACAAACTTATCAACTTAAAATAATGAAAAGGCTCAGGATTCAGTGTATTCTAGTGCAAAGCGTGAGGGCAGCTGTCGGGGGAAATGGCGAAAACAGGGGTGCTGCGCAAGGTTTGATGGGCTACTGTTGGTTACGCTGCAAGGGGCTGCTTACCATTCCATTCTAAAGAGGTAGCAGTCAGAGCAGACTTTGCCGCCAACGTCATCTGGTCTAGGTTTGAATAGGGAATAGGGAGACTGGTTAATATAGAACATCTCAACACAAAGGTCAGGGAGCAAAGGTCATGCACCAAGAAAAACAACCTCGTTATGCACCTCACTTTCCAGAGCTTAGCTTTTCCCTTTGTTTTAATAAATTTGGAAGGTCTTGAATCTTTTTCTTTTCACAAACTCAGTAAAAAGTCACAGTTATTCTAATCATGAAAGTGTTTAAATAAGGTATTATCTGTGGCAGAGTGGGTGTAATTCCATTCTAGGAAATGAGGTTTCTGTTCACCTTTCGCCTCCTAAGCCCTTTTGGTCTTTTTAACCCACTTACGCTGTTCAACTAAACTGTGCATACAACATCATCAGCAAGAGACAGTGGAGGAGCAGGTGTTGGCAGAGAGGAGGGAGGGGTGTGGTCTTCTTCGCCATTGCTGACCTGCTCTGATTGCTTCACGCCCATCAGGACAGTTCCATCAGAAGACTGTAGACAAATGCGATTAGCTCATTTACCCCTAAGACACAGACAGAAGAGCAGGGCTGTATTTACTGTTAGCTTAACTACTTTTACCAAATATATGTATTAAATCAAATCATCTCTTGGGTCCTATATCTTTATGTATACAAAATGACATCACATTCATTGCATGTTTTATAACAACAAATTTAAGTATCTAATAAAGTCACAAAAAGTATTTATCTGTTCCTTTTTTTAAAGGAAAATATTTCATAGGTATAATATTTTATAAGTAAGTTTCCATATGCAGACTGACCAACAGTACAACTTCCAAGTGGAGGCCATTCTCAAGAGAACTGTGCAAAATCTCCTGTAACACACCTGAACCTCCCCTCTCACTGATGGCTGAGCCTCTTCCTAGCTGGGATTCATAGGGGTCATGGTAGAAACACCATCATATTCTGTACTGTATTTTTATGATAGCCTCATGGAACTTGATGGACTGAAATAATTTGGTCAAACCCAGACCATCTTTGCCTTGGATGCAGGCTGACCATCTCAGAATTTCCCATCACACCAGAACGACTACACTTACGCTGCTACGCTGGTGGTGTCACTTTGCAGCTTTGAGTTGGAAAAGGCATTCTTGCACAGGAGCACTTTCCCCCAGGCTCGCATTTTGAGTAGCTTCTACAACATGAATAGTGGTTTCTGATTTTTGAAAATATGTTAAAGACTATGAATTGCCATGTGATGAAGTTATTTTTATTAGAATATGTAGGGATCAAAAAAGCACATGTAAAGTTTGTATCTTTTTAAATACACAGTGGAGGGATACTTTGCAGACATTTGCACTTGTGGGGAGCTGCTTCTGGCTGTGTTCCCAAATACCCCAGGGGTCCTCTTGAGACCTCAGGATGCTTTTAGGAGGACTCCAGTGGAGGAGGCTGAGACTCTCGAGAGTGGATTTCTGCTTTGTTGCCTCTGATTTCTCACTCCCTTGTATCACAGTTTGCCACACCTCCTTCTAATACATGACCATGTTTCTCAGGACAGAAAAAAAAGACATGAAGAAAATAATTCATACTCAAGTTCTCCTGATAACTTATTTGCATGAGGTGTAATATGAAAGAATAAATAATGAGATGTCATACATTGCTGATATATTTTCTTATTTGTAAGAGAATGTTCCGATGTAATTTTGGCACCTTATACCATTACCAGGATCATTCAAATCACATCATAAATACAACTGACCTTGATTCCTTGGATTCTAAAAAAGATACGTGATGTATTATACATTTCTGTAATGAGTCCATGGCAATAAAAATGTGTGATCTTCCATCGGATAATAATAATCATATAGCTCTTTTTGGAGTGTCAGTTGTATTTTTTATTTAATATTCCATAAAATTATTAGTGTACTTACCATTATTCAATTTTAAAATAAGGACACTAAAGCACAGAGAGGTTAAGGGACTTCTTGAAGCTCACCAGTCTTGAAGTTGTATGTTGCAGATCAAATATTTGAATAGTTATGTCTGATTCTGGAGAATTTTAACCCAAGAAATAATTTCTGTAGTTATCTAGATTAATAGATGAGAATTTAAAGATAGTTTGGGAGTGTTAAAGTGAAAAGAATTAAACTTTTATCTTCATAATGATTAGGTAACTTCTTTAATTTTAACAGAAGGTAAACATACAGGAGTGAAGGATTAGATTAACTACGGCAGAAGATGTACATCGAAGGTTTAAATCCTGTCAAGGGCAATTAATTTTCTTATCCTGTTTCGAGAAATAACATAAATAGAACTAATCACTCTGCACTTTTGGAAGAGATATGAAATCCATAATTTTGTCTGCCTTGCATACACATAAGATCCTGTAGTTCAGTGTAAGGCAAGAAGTTTGCCCTGATACCCTTGGTCAAATTTGGAAATCAGCTGAGTGTCTTGGCAGCTGAGAGCTTATTTTATCCTCAATAGTAGTAGCCACTGTGTAAAAGCCAAGTTTATTTGTTTTTATTTTTGCACATCCATTCTAGAGTGAATTTTATTCCCTCTAAAGACAAGCTGTTTGAAAAGAAATGTAGCTCTAGTTAAAGTTGGGGGAAATTGCTCTAACAGGTTTATTTTCTATTAGTTTTCTCATCTCCTGCCTCTGTTTATTCTTGCTCTGAACAATACCATTTATCTGAAAGGTAAAATAGCTGTCTTTAAGGACTGAAGTTGGAGCAATATAAATCTTTGTCAGCATAATGTGTGTGTGTGTGTGTGTGTGTGTGTGTGCGTGATTAATTGGAAGCTTCACCTATGAGCAAACTGATGTAGGAGATTTGGTATATATTCATTAGATCAATAAATACCAATGATCTATGTCTTTTAGCCCTCATTTCCTTTGTGTCTGTTTGTATATAAATCTTGGACTCTTTTCTTATCAGCTCTTCTCCTTGGAGCCATTTGTGTTGCAGCTTCTTCTATCTGTGAGTTTCCAGTGTGCGCAATAGAGATAATGCCAGGACGGGCACCACTGCGGCTACTATGAGCCCTAGGGGCAACTCGAACTCTGGGAAGAGCTGAGTCTGAAGATAGGAAGAGTGTCACCTACGTATACACACTGCTGAAAGTCTGTGCATCTCTCTGCCCTAGCCTGCCTAATGAGAAACTGTCTTAACTTAATATTATTTTAATTCTATGTATATTTGAAGGTTATTAGATGGAATTACTATTGTCATTTAACATTTAAACTCTCAAAACTTTTAGGAGATTTTATGAAAGGAATTTGGTCTTATTTCTTTTTTATTATTGTTATTGAAAACTAATGACAATCAAGAAAGAAGTTAAATTCACTTGTTATATAATTGGATTTTAATATATCAATATTATATCTTAAATCAGAAAAGTTCATAATAATCTTTTTTCTATCTTTATATTTATTTCTCTTTTCCATAAATGAAATCACTCCGGAAACCAAACATATAAGGCAATTTCCTAAATATTGCTTCTCATAACAATCACTATTTCTGCAAGAGTCTATATTTATCTCAATTGAAAACACTAAAATATTTTTATAAATTAATCAAACAATGCTTTTCAACACCTACTACTTAGAAATTACTGAGGTAGGCATTGTAAGGGATTTACTGTTTCAATATGATGTCCATCCTTCAGGTAGTCTTGTAATCTAGTTGGAGAAATAAATGAAAGATAAGCACATGAGAATAAACTAATGCTCAACCCATACTATAAAGGGTAAATTAATTGTGTGTAAAGTTAAAATGTTTTATTTCAAAACAGCCTTTATTTCCAACAGGTACCTCCAGTTTTACTGTCAACAATTCTTTTTTATCTCGTTTGCAAACAGTTATAGTTGTCATTTCTACATCCATTTTCTTCACATCTAATTCATCCAGCATTTGAGAGCAGAATGATTTTCCAATAAGAATATTTTTACTGTAGAGTTTTGCAGCCAAAAATTGTCTTACAATCTCATTTAGGAACTGCATCTTTTTTTAATTTCAGAATATTATGGGGGTACAAACACTTTGGTTACATAAATTGTCTTTGTACTGCCCAAGTCAGAGCTACAAGTGTGCCCATCCCCCAGACAGCGCACACAGTATCCATTAGGTGTGAATTGCATCTTGCACGTATTTGCACTTACTATAACACTTACACCATAAATTATTATATGGTAGATACAGTTATTTTCATGTGCTGAATTGGATAACTGAGGTTCTTTTCTCCTTCTCAACGCTATTCTATGATGTACCGTTGTTTTCATGGTTTGCTCAAAATTTCTGAAATTGAAGTTTAGGCCAGTTATTATCTGTAACCAATTTATATACCAATATGATTCCACAAAAAACAGTTGGTTGTTTCAACCAATATATTCTCTTCCAAGTCCTTTGAAGACTCTATTTTTTGCATTTAATGTTCTCTACAGTATGCTACACCTATTAAAAGCTCTCCTGTCCTTTCAGAGGAAAGAAGAAGGATGCTTGTAAAGAATTATTGAATTAATGGGAATCTTCAAATGATTTCTATGAAGCTTGGAGTGTACTGAGTAGTATATATTAATTTAGTACAGACACTATTTCCCCTTTTATTCATCAACTGTGTTCTAATTATTATTAATTGAAGTCTTACTATGTGAAAAACTCTCTCTTTATAGCAATAAGTAAAATAGATATGATCCTTGCTTTTATAGATGTTACATTGTAATGTGAAAAACACTGAAAAATAACCACTGGAAGAGTCTATAATAATGTTTTTATTCCTTTTAGCTCTTAGGATACTTTTATTCCATTGAAAAATAACTCATTGTTTAAATTTTCATTTCTCCAATTCTACTAAAATAGATGTTACTATTTTTAAATTAATAATTGATGATTTGAATATTGTAAACTGATAGGAATTTATCTTTTACTTTGTAATTTATTACTTCTAAGGATAGAAAATACTTTTTCTATGAGACCCCGTCTCTACTAAAAAAAAAAAAATAGAAATTATATGGACAACTAAAATATATATATACAAAAAATTAGCCGGGCATGGTGGCGCTTGCCTGTAGTCCCAGCTACTCGGGAGGCTGAGGCAGTAGGATCGCTTAAGTCCAGGAGTTTGAGGTTGCTGTGAGCTAGGCTGACGCCATGGCACTCACTCTAGCCCAGGCAACAAAGCGAGACTCTGTCTCAAAAAAAAAAAAAAGAAAAAAAAAAAAAAGAAAATACTCTTTCTAATGCTTTGAGAAATATTTATCTGTTCTAACTTTTTCATGGTTTAGGATGGAGAAGTTGATGGATTGTGATTGGTTTTATATTTAACCCTACAAACAATTAAAATAGTAGTTATTGTGTGGTCTGAGGTGAGGTTTTAAATATGTATGTGTGTGTGTGTATATATATATATATGTGTGTGTGTGTGAGAGAGAGTATATATATAAATACATATACACAATCTTTAATAACATAATCTTACAAGGAGATTTTTAAAAAAGTAAACTTATTGTAGAAAAGTTTTAGATTGACAGAAAGAAATACAGAGTACAGAGAGTTCGCATTTTCCCCATACCATATTTCCTTTATTTTTAATATCCTACGTTAGTATTAATATTTACATATGTTCCAATTAATAAATCATTATTGATACATTATTATTAACTAAAGTTCATTTTTATCCAAATCTTCTTAGTTTTTACCTAGCACCTCTTTTCTGCCCAGGATCCTACCCAGGATACCAGGTTTCATTTCCTCCTGTCTCTTTAGGCTCCTCTTAGCTCTAACGGTTTCTCAGACTTTCCTTATATTTGATGATCCTGACAATTCTGAGGAGTACTGGGCAGGTACTTTATAGAATGTTCCTCAATTTTGAATTGTCTGATGTTTGTCTTTCTTTTCTTGTAGATTAGTTCATTTTGCTCTATTTATTTTTCTAGGATCATGTAGTTTCTTTAATTTGTAGGTTTGTAGCATTATATATTTTAATATTGCCTCTCCTTTGTTCTCCCTATTGTGTCCTTCTAGGACTCTGATGACAGACCACCTCATTTTATCCTTCATTTCTGTGAAGTTATTTCATATTTTCCTTCTCTTTGTCTTTCTTGGCCACATTCTGGGTAGTTTTTTCAAATCTATCTTCCAGTTCACTGGTTTTATCTTCAGCTATGTTTACCCTCTCCATTTGGATTATAATTTAGTTATTATAGTTTTTAATTCTAGATGTTCTTCTTGATTCTTTTCAAAATCTGCTTTTTTATAGCCATTCATTTTTTCCATATATATATTAATTTCAGAGTATTACAGGGGTACAAACGCTTTGGTTACATAACTTGCCTTTGTACCATCTGAGTAAGAGCTACCACCGTGCCCATCCCCCACTGATTATATGTTCTTCTCATCAGCTCATGGGACATTCCCTAAGTTTGACCACATTCTAGGACACAAAACATGCCTCAAAAAATTTTTAAAAATAGAAATTATACCATGCATCTTCTCAGAACACAATGGAATAAAATTAGAAATCAATTCCAACAGAAACACTCATCTCTACCTGTACAGGGAGAACTGTGAACACTGAGGAAGGAAATAGCAGAGGATGCAAACAGGTGGAAAACCATGCCATGCTCATGCATAGGCACAATCAGCATTGTTAAAATGTCTATACTACCCAAATTGGTCTACAGATTCAATGCGATCCCTATTAAAATACCAACACTGTTTTTCACAGATCTAGAAAAAAATGATTCTATGCTTCATATGTAATCAGAGAAGACCCCACATATCCAAAGCAAACTTTAACCAAAAAAGAACAAATTAGGAGGCACCAATTTACCAGACTTCTAGCCATACTACAAGGCTATATTAACCAAAACAGCATGGTGCTGGCAGAAGAACAGAGACATAAACCAATGGAACAGGACTGAGAACTCAGATATAAAACCACCCTCATATAGCCATCTGATCTTTGACAAAGCAGAGAAAAACATACACCGGGGAAAAGAATCCTTGTTCAATAATAGTGCTAGGTAAATTGGATAACCACATGTTAAAGACGGCTACAAGATCCAAACCTCTCACCTTTCATAAAAATCAACTCATGAAGGATAACAGACCTAAACCTAAGGCATGAAACTATAAGAATTCCAGAAGAAAATGTTAGATAAACTCTTACAGACATTGGCTAGGTAAAGAATTTATGAAGACCCCAAAACCAATCACAGCAACAACAAAAATAAATAAACAGAACCTGATCAACTTGAAAACCTTCTGCACAGCCAAGGAAACTATCATTTGAGTGAACAGACAACCTACAGAATGGGAGAAAATATTTGCATGCTATACATCCCATAAAGGGCTCATAACTAGAATCTATATAGAACTGAGGAAAATCACCAAGAAAAAAAAATCAAACAACCCCATTAAAAAGTGGGCAAAGGACATGAACAGAAACTTTTCAAAAGAAGACAAATGACCAAGAAACATGGAAAAAATGCTCAGCATCTCTAATAATCAGGGAAATGCAAATCAAAACCACAATGAGATACCACTTACCTTCAGTGAGAATGGTCTTTATCAAAAAGTCCCAAAACAACAAATGTTGGTGTGGATGCAGAGAGATAGGAACACTCATACATTGCTGGTGGGACTGAAAACTAGTGCAACCTCTGTGGAAAGTAATATGGAGATACCTCAAAGAGCTACAAGTAGACCTACCATTTGATCCAGCAATCCCTTTACTGGGCATCTACCCAAAGGAAAAAAGACATTCTGTCTTTTTTTTTTTTTTTTTTTCAGGATTAGTCTAGGTTTATGGGTTTGGGGGAGGAAGACCATAAAGTAACAGTTTTATCACATTATTTTAATAATCTTCCCCCTTGACATAGAATAGTCAGAAACGAAAGAAACTTTTTATCTGAGGCTTGCAGCCCTTTTAAATTACGAGGCCCAGAGAGGCACTAAAATGTGACAGCAGTCATGTCTCATTCCCCTCTTGAGCTAAGTAATTACCTCTTGAAGCCTCTTGTTATGTGGGCTCTAGACTGACTGACACAAGTAGCCATAAAATTAACCTAGCAATGCCATGCGCTGGACCCTGGAACTCATACCCGCTAGTGCCAAGATGCATAGCGGGTGCTTATGCAGTGTTATCTCTGAAAACCAATGAGAATTCCTCTCAGACAACTTTGTCCAGTCTACTCCTTGTTCCCTTTTGCCTTGAACAACCTGCTAATAACAAAGGCCAGACAGAGCGTTCCCACGGCAACTTCGAAGTAATGTCCTGGCAGCTGTCCTCACTTTGGCTCAAGTAAACTCCTAAAATTGTATTTTGTGCCTCGGCTGCTTTTTATAGGTCAACAACGTCTAACTTAACATATCATAAGATCTCTATGGTCGTTTAATATCCAAAGCTGCGATATCTACCTTACTTCACTGGATTGACAAAATATTTTTAGTTTAGATGAATATTGTTTAAAATATTTTATTCATTTCACTTGTCTTTTCTGTGAATGTTCCCCTACCTGTGAAATAAAGTTTTAATTTCATTACTTTCAGATTATTTCCAGCTCAAAAATTCTATGAATTTATATTTCAGTTTGGTAAGAAATTATCTTAATTACTTCAAACAACATGCATATGTAATTCAATATTTAATTACATGTTTTTTTACACTTAAGAAAATATTTCCATTTGGCAGATTTTCTCCTCAGTGTTGTCTTTACTCAGATTTGTGTTGATTAATTTGCTACCCTAAGCCTGTTTCTGTAATATTCTTTAAGTTAGAATATTTATAAACTCTAACTAGATTGTCTGCTTACTAGTCTGAATTTCTGATGGGCCTGCACAGGGGTTATGAATGATGTGTGCTCAAAGTTCAAGCAGACTTACAAAATAATAGGCATTATGAAGTTGACAATCGCTAAACAAATTATCTCTCTATCAGAGAAGAAATAACTAACAGAAATTTGAAGCGGTTTTCTTTATTTCTTTATGAGTTTTTCAGCTTTTGGAGAAAATGAAAACTTAACATTCACTATCTTTATATAAAGCTGTTAATAATAATTTAAATCTATTTAGGTATTTATGGTTCTCCAGCCACTGCTCATTGCTTCCTCGGGGCACAGCTGCGTGCAGGCACCCGCCCCTCACCACGAGGGCTGGGCCTGACAGTGGGAACAGAGTGGGTGTGGGAGCCAGTGGAGCCGCGTCCTCTGCACAGTGGGAGTGAGCGCGGGGACCCTGTCTGCCTGATGGGGAATGTTGAGCCTAAGAAATACTGATTTATAGAAATGCCCCCTGTATTTTTAGAGACAGAGATGATTTCAGAAGTCAAGCAAGGCTTTGCCTTAAAGGAAAATGTAAAAGTGTTAGTTCGCATATCAAAGGCTGCCTCACCTCCGGAGGGCATCTCAATGGTCAGTAGCAGTTGCATTCCAAGGTGAACTGCAATCTGGGTTTATGGCTCTCACCTGTTTTGAAAGACAAAGCAGGTCTTACCTAGAGCCATAGGTTGCCAGAGCTGATCAACAAAGACAGGCCACTGGAGATGAGAGCTGATCAAATAGATGAGAGCTGATCAAATAGATACGCTAAGAGCTGACCAAACAGATGTGCTGCTGCTCAAGCCGGGTCCAGACGGAACCATGCCGTTAAAGTAATTAGCATAAGGCACAGCTCATGTTGACTTCTAAAAATCTCTGTTCTAATACACAACGACCAGAGCCAAGATGTCTCTATTTTTGCTAAAGTAATAGCCTTATCATAAAACTTAGAAGTTTGCCCTAAGAAGATTTTATAACTCATTGTTCACCTAGATAGAGTTAGTTAAAGGATCTGTAGTAGCCTTTTATAAGACTTTGACCCTAAACCAAACTACCTATTATCTTGTAAATCCTGTTACCCTTGGCAACCAGGACTTGTATCTGCCCTATAAGTACCTGTGTAAAACTTCAGTCTGTGTTGCATTTCCGCGGGAAGAGATTGTAACCATCCGGGCACTCTTCTTTGTCTATCTTCATAAATCTTTACTTTATAAACTATATCTTTGGCTCTGCGTATTATTTTTTATTTCTGTTTCCTACTATTTTTTCATCCTTTGCCACGACCCCTGCATGAGGGACCCGCAACTCTTTGTGGGGAGCGTAGCTAACTCCCTGCAGGGGAAGGCCCGCAAAGGACTACAAGCCCGAGGGAAGCCCGCACAGCCACGCCTAAGAGTGGGGAGCAAGGAAAGGATGGCGGAAGGGGCTGATCGTGAGTGCTGAATGCATTGCAAGTACAAGGTCAGTAAGAGCATCCTGTATTTGTCAACCAGAAGGTGTTTTTATGGTTGGAATGTAGTTTCGTGACCTAGCCCAATCCTTATTAAGCTTCATGATCTTTTTTTTTAAATTCTTAGTGTTGAGGCTAAAGCAACTCCGTCTCCGATCCCAATCTGCTGTGTTGACTTCTGATTAACCCCTGTTGCAGGAATGCCCTGTGGTTTCTACTTTATCTATTGTTTGATCTGCCCTCCGGCAAATTTACACAGGGACTTCAGTGGTCCTTCGCGTTCCTTCTGTGTTCCTTCTGCACATTCCTGCACATGCGCTATAGTGCATAAGCCCTGAGTCAGGGGTAAGAAGGATGCAGGGGTACATAGCCTCGGGGCTGCCTCGGACAAACCCTCTGTGTCTAAGTCCCTGTCACATGTTTCTTTCAGGGAAACTGGACTTGTCAGCCTCTTTCTTCAGCCTCTCAGCCCCCTCGCCTTTGTGGGTAGGTTTGCACATAGCTGCTCACCACGGTACACTAAGAAAGTTAGATTCCATATTAGAGCGATACAATACAAAATTTTAAGGAAGAGAATTACTTGAATTAGAAAAATAATTCTGGTGATTTTCTAAAAAGCTGGATGGGAAGAGGAAGCAGCAGCCACAACACCTGTTAGGAAGCGGTGACAACCCGCAGGACGGTGGAAGGGGGAGTGGGGCGAGGAGACAGATCCCGGGGGGATTTTGGACGCAAAGTGGCGGGCATGGTGACTAAATTGCTGTGAGGGTTACTGTTCTCTAGTTTTAGCAACTGCCACTTTTAACCAAGAGGGAGTTTTTAGAGGAGAAGGTATAAGTTATGAGAAATAGTGGGTTTTGTTCAGGTTATATAAAATTTATTATGCTTGTATGATTCTTGATTGAACTACAGTGTAGTAACAACCATAAAAAATATCAGTCTGTGAGCATCATGGTAGCCCTCTTAGTCAACAAAGATATCAACACACTAAATTAAAAAAAAAAAAAAAAAAAACAGAATTGGAGAATTGAAGTGTCCTCATGACTTATTCTTAGCCTCATTTCTAGCAGGATTCCCAATCTTAAAACGTTAAATAGTTGTTCTGTCAAATGACCTACCAGAGGGATTGGAGCTGTGCGACCTTTGGGAGCAGCAGGGTGACTCTCACTCACGGGTTACAGGTCAGCACTCGGCAAGTTCGGGTCTACACACCGTCTCCTCGTGCTCTCCTTCAAGTGCGTGCCTTCAGCGCGGCTGTAAGTGCACAGTGGAAGTGATGTGCTATCAAATTTTGGTTTTACTTTGCATTTCTGATCAATAAAGAGGTTGAACATGTTTTTAGGTACATTTTGGCTGTTTCTATCCTCTGTGAGGTTTCTTTTCACATCTTTGTGCATTTTTAATTGGGATTATGTTTACTATTTTTTTAAAATATTTGTTTTCTAAATAATGTTGAGTTTTAAAATGGCATTCATATTTTGGATACAAGTTTTACATCATATATATTCATTGTGAATATTTTCTCCCAAGCTTTGGCTTATCTTTTATTTTTATTAAAGTGTCGTTTGAAGAACAGAAGTTTCAAGTCTGGTGAAGATTGATGTATCTGTCCATCCATCTATCTATCATCTATCTATCATTTATTAATATCTACCTAATTTTTTATTGTTCATGGTATTGTGTCCTATCTACTCAAAGATAATAAAAGTATTCTCCTATTTTTTTTCCTTTAGTTGCAACTTTTGCATTTTTGTTTAAGGTCTGATCTGAGAAAACTTATATGTGGTGAGAGATGATGTGTGTTTTTATATACATTTTGAATATGTACCCAGACATATTCTAGTTTTATTAAGTTATAACCAACATAAAATAAATGGCATATATTTAAAGTGTATTATTTTATAATATTATAATTTAAACTTATATTCTGAGGTTATTTTCTTCATCTGCAGTTGTAAGAAATGATACAGAGATCCTGTGTACCCTTCATCTAGTTGTCCCCAGTGATGACATCTTAGGGAACTGTAGTACTATATCACAACTAGTACATTGGCATTGATACAGTCCACCCGTC
>CM052855.1:91443713-91461797 GCA_028534055.1 Eulemur mongoz | reverse complement strand
CTCCTGTCTCAGCCTCCCGAGTAGCTGGGACTACAGGCATGCGCCACCATGCCCGGCTAATTTTTTTTTTTTCTATATATATATTTTTAGCTGTCCATATAATTTCTTTCTATTTTTGGTAGAGGTGGGGTCTCGTTCTTGCTCAGGCTGGTCTCGAACTCCTGAGCTCAAACGATCCGCCCACCTCGGCCTCCCAGAGCGCTAGGATTACAGGCGTGAGCCACCGCGCCCGGCCAGTCCACCCGTCTTTAGCTTTCTTGTTTTACTTCACTTTGTGTGTGTGTGCCTGTGTGTATGTTTAGTTCTGTGCACTTTTATCATGTGTGAGTTGCATATTCATGACTGCAGTCAAGATATGCAACATTTCCACTACCTCAAAGGTCTCTTTTAAGTCACCCTTTACAGTGACCTCACCCTAACTATCCGTACTCATTGGCAACCTTTAATTTGTTCTCCATATCTATAGTTTATCATTTCAAGAACATAATATAGATGGGATCCTGTGTAATCTATTAAGATTGTTTGTTTGTTTGTTTGTTTATTTTGTCAGTGATTTTCCTCTTGGAATAATGCCTGCTTTGGAATGACTGGATCATGTGTAGATGATGGGTATGCCGAAATCTTTTAGTTATTTTTATTACTGAGCATTGGAAGCTTTGTATGTACTCTGAATGCCAATCCTTTACCAGATATAAGCTTTGCAGACACTGTCTGCTACTCTGTGCACTGTTTTTCCTTTCCTTTAATGGTCTTTTAGAAGAAAAGTTTCTTATTTTGATGAAGTCTGATTTATCTATCTGTTCTTTTGTGGATTCTGCTTTGGCATTGTGTCTAAGAAATAGTTGCTTAAGCCAAGGTCACAAATATTTTCCTCTATGTTTTATTCTAAAAGTTTATAGTTTTAGCTGTTACATTTAGGTCTATGAAATATTTGAGTTAATTTTCGCATGTGTTTTAAGATTTGAAATGCATGGAGATAACCGATTTTTCTAGCATCATTTGTTGAAAAGAATACCCATCTCCAATGGCTTGTCTTTGAGTCATTGTAGAGAATCAGTTGTGCTTATGTATGTGGATCTACTTCTAGATTTTCTGTTATTTTTCCTTCACCTATTTTTCTACTTTTGTGCTAATATCACTCTGTCATGCTGATTGCAGCTGTATAAAAATTTTTGAAATCAGACATTATTTTGCTACCTTGTGAAAATCACTTATTCTAGTGGATTTTTTTTTGCAGAGTGCATTAGATTTTCAACATAAGTGAGCAAGTCATAATCACAGAAAGACAATTTTACTTCTTTCTAATCTATTAACATTTTTTCTTATCTTCTTGCACTGATTGGAACCTTTAGTACAATGTGCAATACAAGTGGTGAGAAAAGACATCTCTATTTTTTCCTGATCTTGGGTATGAACCATTCATTCCTTCAGCATTAAGGACATTGTTAGTTGCAAGTTTTTTGAAAATGTATTTTCTAAAGTTGAGGAAGTATTTTTTAATTCCTAATTTGTTTAGAGTTTTTATCATGAAAAGATAATGGATTTTGTCAAATGATTTTCCTGCCTATATCAAAATGACCATAGTTGCATCCATATTTTTAATTTATTAATGTGGTACATTGTATTGATGGATTTGTTGATATCAAACTATCCTAGATTCCCTAGAAGAAACCCCACTTAGTTGTAATGCATTATCATTTTTATATAACTGCTGAATCCACATTGCTAAAAGTTTTGTTAGTGTATTTTTGTGTCTATGAGGAATATTGTTCTGAAGCTTTCCGTAATATCTTTGCATGGTGTTAGTATCAAGGAATACTGGCCTCAGAGAATGAGTCTAGAATGTATTCCATCCTCTTCCATTTTCTGGAAAAGTTAGCATAAAATTGATATGATTTATTCCTTAAATGAAAGCAGTGAAAATGTCTAGGCCTGAAATTTTCTTGGTCAATTTTCACTATAATTTCTTTAACAGATATTGGGCTATCACATTAGTTATTTCTTGTTATCTTTGGTAGTTTGTTTCTTTCAATGCATTTGTACATTTCATACAACATCCAATTTGTAGGAAGCTTTTCATAATATGTTTTCATTGTAGTTTTAGTATCTGTAGAATCCATGGTGATGTCACCTCTCATCCCTGATATTGCTTATTTTTGTCTTCTGTTTCTTTTCCTGTCTAGTCTTTCTAGAAGCTTATCAATTCCTTTGATATTCTCAAAGACTCAGTTCTTGGTGGTTTTGATTTTCTCTATTTTGATTTTGTATTTGATTTATTTTTCTGCTCTGGTATATATTATTTTCTTTCTTTTGTTTTCTGTGGGTTTAATTTAGTCTTTCTAATCTAATTCTCTAAAGCTGAGGTCATGATTCCACCTATTTCTACCTTTCCAATACAAATGTTAAGTGCTATAAACTTCATCTAAGTACTTCTTGTTAGCTTCCATTGAATTCTTATATGTTGCTTTCATTTTTCCCTCAGTTCAAAATATTTTTGGTTTTCTCTTTTGATTTTGTCTTTAATTCATGGGTTATTAGAAGTGAGTTAGTAGTTTCCAAATATTTGCAGATTTTTCAGGGATCTTCCTTTTGTTGGTTTCTAATTTAATAATTTAAAAGAGAATATAATCTGCATGAATTGAATCATCTTGAATTTATTAAAATATGTTTTATGGCCAAGAATATGATCTATCTTGTTAAATTTTCTGTGTGCACTTAAAAAGATTGTTTATTCTGCTGTTGTTTGGTGTAGTAGTCTATAACTAAAATTGGATCAAGTTGTTTGATTATGTTGTCCAAGTCATCAATATTTGTACTTATCTTGTGTCTACTTATTCTATCACTTGTAGAAACAGTTATTGAAATCACTAAATCTAATTATTCAATTGTCTGTTTCTACTTTTTTAATTCTATCATTTTTGGTTTATGTATTTTGTGTGCTTCATATATTTTAGGTGTTCATACATTTTTAATTATTAAGTTATTGGCAATAATATGATCCTTTGGGGTCTTAGTTTTTATGATTTGTTGCACAGGTCTGGAGTATTTCTTAGTCTGGGGCTAGTTGTTCCTCTCTCCTTTGAATTTTGGGTCTCTCTTCCAGCTATCGGGAAGAGGAACCATTCCTAGCCCTGTGTGAGTGGCAGACACTGTTTCCTTTTATCCTTTTGGCTGGTTCTTTCCCAGACCAAAGGTAGTTTTCTTATATAAATTTACTAATCAGTTCTTTGGTAAGTATGTGGGGGCCATCTCTGAGTGTCTCCATGGCTCTCTCCCTGTGCAGTGCTCTCTGCTCTAGAATTCTGCCTCACAAGCTCTCGCCATCGTGGTCTCCCCAGACTTTTATCTGTGTCCCCTCAGGTCAGGGAATTTGCAGGTTGTGTGGTGGTTCCCATGCACAGAAGTTTCTCTTTCTCCATGCTCTTACCCACATAGAGACAGACTCCTGTTCTCCAGTTCCTCATGCCCAGTGTAGACCATCTAAATGGGGAGGACAGGAGAGAGTATTTCAACTGTTTTGCTTCAGCCTCAGTCTCAGGGCATGAGAACCTGGCTCATGGAGGGGGCTATTTCTCAGTGATTCTTTCCTTCCTCCAAATGGTAGTCAAAATCTCCCTGGTATCTTTGGTGAGTCTTATACAAGAGAGTGTCTTGCTCTTTTTGAAGTAGTAAATCCCTAATGGTCTGGGAGCCATAGTGGGTTTTCCCACATTTATCGGGGGTAAGAGGTTATTTTTGTTCTGTTCCCCAGTATTAGTTCACAGTATCACCCTGTGAATTAGGGTGATAAAGCATGCTGCCCTTCCCCCAATAGCTTAAGACTTTTTGCTCCTAGGGGAAGATGGGGTGGAGAAATCCAAGAGAGCCTTCACGCCTTTCCCAGTCCTGGCTGACCCCTTGCCCCAGGGCTGCATGGCCAGCAGCAGCTTTCTCTGATCTCCCACCTGGCCACTGCTCTCTCTGGTGAGCAGGGTTTGGCTCAGAGGAGAAAGACCTGCTAGTGCTGGGAGCTCCACCTGTGCCTGGCTCTCAGGGGTTCCATGTTTGCATACTGGCCTACATGTGGACTTTAGAAATTCATTCAAAATTTCAGTTCCATTGTTCTGGGGCACTGCACCCTGCTTTCCTTATGTACCTGCTGGTGATAAACCGCAATTTCTGTATCATTTCTCTTTGATGTGCCTGTCTTTCTTTAGATCGTAGACTAGACAGATACCTTGGGCCTTCAAATCTCTGATTAATTCGTGTAAGTTATTATTCTGTCCTCACGGATAAAGTGGGAGTGATGTTTTTTTAGATTTTTAGGTCTTTGCTGCAGTGTGTTCTTCGTGTGTCCTTGAAGAGTTTAACACAGAAATTCTGATTTCCCACAAAATTTTACATATTGTGTTTTATTATCATTCAGTTTGAGTTACACTTCATGATTTATCTTTTGATATAAGATTTGAGCAATTTATTCATCTACATTGTCTTGACCTCATCCTTATTTTTCAAGAGTATTTTCCCAGGAAATACAATTCTGTGTTGGCATTTTGGTTTTTCTTTTAGTACCTTGAAAACTTTGCTTCTTTATATCTGACTCCCACTTTTTTCTTGTAAATATTGGATGTTATTCATAGAAGTGTTTCACTATATAGAATGTGTCTTTTTCTGTTTAGCAGCTTTTAATATTTTTTCTATGTCTGTTTTTAGCAATTTGACACTAATGTGCCCAGTTAGTTGTGCTTTTCTTTGTTTTCTTTTTATCTTGAGTTCACAGAGTATCTTGGAATTATAGGTTAATGTTTTTCACCAAATTTGGGAATTTTTTATCATTATTTCTTCAAACGACTTTATCTGATCCTTTTTCTTTTCATTCGTCTTCTGGGACTGAAATTGCATATATGTTACCAGTTGATAGAGTCTCATTTCAGTAAGTCTCTATTCCTTTTTGGGAAAGCATTTTGCTTTCTATTTTCATACTGGGTAGCTTTTATGAATCTCTCTTGAAGTTCACTAACTTTATTTGATGACCTCAATCTGCTGTTAAATGCATCAAGCTTTTTATTTTGTGATTTCAGATATTGTATTTTCCTGTTTTAAAATTTTTAAATTTTTACACAGTTATTTTTGTAGAGTTTCTGTTTCTCATCTTACAGGCTCCATTTGCTTTTTCTCTCTCTCTCTCTCTCTGTGTGTGTGTGTGTGTGTGTGTGTGTATTTCTTTAAGACCTGTGACATATTCAAAATAGTTATTTTAAGTCTTTGGTCTGCTAATATAAAGCATTGAGTAATTCCAATGTCTATTTCTACGGACCACTCTATTTTTGGATATGGACCACATTTTTCTACTTTTTTATGCGTCTGGTTATTTTTTATTACATGCTGAATATTTTGTATGATTTATTGTAAAGAGTCTTAGTTATCTTGTCTTCTTTTAAGAGATATTGAATTTTGTTCTTGTAAGCAGTTACTTCACTAACTGTTTAAAATGATCCTCTAGGGATTGGTTTTTAGACTTTCTTAGATGCTAGAGTAACCTTCGTTTCAGACAGGTTCTTACTCTTAAGAGTGGTCATCCTATTGTCTTGTTTGAGCACTTGGATACGTAGTGAGGTCTTTCCACTCTGGCTGGCCTGAAACACCAGTGTCTCCCACTGTGCGCAGCCTCTAGCATTTCCCTTCTGGTCCCAATCCAATAAAGCTGCAGGTGCAGCCTATCCAGCCAATACAGCTTGACCAAGTATCTGTGAGGAACTTACATCGGTATTTCCATCCTTCCTCCCACTGCTCTGCTTTGTCTTTTCTAGTAACTGGCCCACTGGGTCCAGGTCTTTCAGAGCCCTGTTCCTGGGCACTGTCCCTCGCACAGTTGACTCTCTCTCTCTCTCTCTCTCTCTGTCTCTCTCTCGTGCTCCAGCTCCATGTGTTTCCCCAACTGGGCAAAGATCCAAAGAGTATAATAGGACTTACTTCATGGGTTTTTCTTCTGTGATAAATCATATTCTTAATGCTTCTAACTTTTCCTATGTCTGAAAATAGTTTCCTTATATCTTAATATTTTGTAAAGTAATTTACAGAGGCAGAGAAATTTTAGTACAGTTTTTCTATCATGGCACGGAGTTTTAGTACCATTTTAAAGAATGTAAGTGAATATGTATATATGTTTAAACTTCTTGTTTCTTAGATATTCAAAGCAATAACATTCAGATTATGTGGATTATCTTCAATCTGATTTAAAAAATACAATTATATGTCATGAAGATATTGCCATAGTAGTCTGTAGATATAGTATTTATTCAGTCTGTAGATACAGTTTTTATTCATTCTATAGCCTTGTAGACTAGATTGTATGGCTATTTCGTAGTTTATAAAACCAGTGCTCTACTGATGGACATTTGAATTTGTCTGATATTTAGCACTTAAATGTAGAGTTACAAGGAATGCTATAATGCATACATTTACTTCGTCTTTTGGTAGTTTATCTTTGGTGTAGATTCATAGAAGTGGAAACACTGAGCTGAGGGGTAAAAACATGTATAATTTTATTAGATATATCAAGTTCTCCCCATTGGTGTTACATGTCATTTTGCATTCCCACTAGTAATATTTAAGAGTTAAGCATACTTTTTGAAAAGCTCATTTTTTATTTCAAAAGTGACAGTGAAAAGGCAAATAATAGTAAAATATAGATGGAATGAGAGGGCAATGCCTTGAAAAATCCTCTTTGTTTTAGAGGCACCAACATTCATAATTAGCCATACATTACATTCAATCCATTGTTTTTAAATTGAATAAATGAACAACCCAGAAAGGAAATGCTTTCTAAAATCTTTGCCTGAGATCATGGGTTTCTAGTTAAACTAAAATTTATAAATAAAAGCTTTTGTAAGCTGGTTATGTCTGCTTAACATTTTAAAGAATATTTAAATGTTCCAGAAAATAGGCACAGGCAACAGATCCTTCGTGTAAAGATGAGTCTGTGCAAGTAACGTTTCATCCTAGCGCGGCTCGGCGGCTGCGCTCTCGTAGCCAGCAGGTCATCAGCGCCGGCTGCCCGGCCTGGAGCCCGCGCCCCGCTCCGTGCAGACCCTCGAGTCAGGGTGTCAGGGAGCCGCTGCCTGCTACAGCCACTGCCCGCTGCAGACGGGATGCTGACGGTCAAGAAAAGTGACAGCTTGCTTACTGCCAGTGACAGAATAGCACAGCGAGAAGTCCTACACAAACACAGCTACACTTTACATCGGAACCTTAACACTGGTTCATTTCTGTCGGATGTTGGGGTCTCAGCAGTGTCTTAGTCTGTCCGGGCAGCTATCACGGAAATACCATAAACTGGGGGGCTAGCAAACAAGAGAAATTTATTTCTCCCAGATCTAGGGGTTGGGGAGTTCACAGTGAAGGAGCCACATGTTTGGGTTCTGCCAGGGCCCACTTCCTCAGAGACAGCTGTCGTTTCACTGCCACCTCACCTGGCAGAAGGGGCAACGGATCTCTCTGGGGTCTTTTTTTTTTTTTTTTTAAGGCATTAATCTCACTGATGAGGGCTCTACGCCCATGACTTAATCATATCTCAAATCACTTCCAATTACCAGCATCTTGGGGGTTAGGATTTCAACATATGGATTTTGGAGGGACATGAGCATGTAATCTATCCCAAAGAGGGGAACAAATTCATTTTTTCTTTTTTTAGAATAAAATCATGAGTATGTAAGTAGGCATACATGCAGCTATATCTCACGTTCTCTCTATATCAAGATCAAATACTAATAATCGAGTGACTTGTTTAAAGCAAGGTAAGACTATACAATTCATCCATGTAACCAAAAATCACTTGTGCCCCTAAATCTATTGAAACAAACAAAAATATATCATGTTGTGTTCCACAAATATACATTTTTATTTTAAGAATTAAATAAATAAAAATAATTCTTACCCCTACCAAAAAAGCTAAATCAAAACATGTTTCTTTAAAAAAAAAAAAAAGAAAGCAAAAGTGAAGTATGTTATTAGTGAACACATATATCAGAATTTTAAGTATATGGTTTCCTTTAATTCTAAATTAGATGATACATAATGAAGGTTTATATATCAGTTCCTAAATTTTATTTATTTATTGCTATTTTTTATTTTATTTTTTTATTTTATTTCAGCTCATTATGGGGGTACAAAAGTTCAGGTTATATATATTGCCCATGCCTCCCCATTCCCCAAGTCTGAGCTTCAAGTGTGTCCATTCCATAGACATTGCACAGCACACTCATCATGTAGGTATGTACCCATCCCCTCCCCCGACTCCATCCCCCCCAGTCAGAACTTCAAGCCTGTCCATTCCCCAGGCAGTGCGCATCGCACTCATCAAATAGGTATACACCCATCCCTTCCCCCCCAGCCCCCACCTCTGTCCGATACCCATTGGTGTTATTCCCAAATGTGCACTTAGGTGATGATCAGGGAAACCAGTCTGCTGGTGAGTACATGTGGTGCTTATTTTTCCATTCTTGGGATACTTCACTAATAGAATGGGTTCCAAGTCTCTTCAGGAGAACCAAAGAGATGCCATATCGCCGTTATTTCTTATAGCTGAGTAATATTCCATGGTATACATATACCACATTTTGCTAATCCATTCATGAATTGATGGGCCTTTGGGTTGTTTCCACATCTTTGCAATTGTGAATTGTGCTGCTATAAACATTCGGGTGCAGGTGTCTTTTTTATAGAATGACTTTTGTTCTTCTGGGTAGATGCCCAATAATGGGATTGCTGGATCTAATGGTAGGTCTACTTGAATCTGTTTAAGGTATCTCCGTATTGTTTTCCACAGGGGTTGCACTAGTTTGCAGTCCCACCAGCAGTGTATGAGTGTTCTTGTCTCTCCGCATCCACGCCAGCATGTATTGTTTTGGGACTTTTTGATACAGGCCATTCTCATTGGAATTAAGTGATATCTCATTGTGGTTTTGATTTGCATTTCCCTGATGATTAGAGATGTTGAACATTTTTTCATATGTTTGTTAGCCATTTTTATATCTTCTTTTGAAAAATTTCTATTCATGTCCTTTGCCCGCTTTTTGATAGGGTTGATTTTTTCATGCTGATTTTCCTGAGTTCTAAATAGATTCTTGTTATCAGTCTTTTATCTGATGTGTAGCATGCAAAAATTTTTTCCCATTCTGTAGGTTGTCTACTCTCATGACTGTTTCTTTGGCTGTGCAGAAGCTTTTTAATTTGATCAGGTCCCATTTATTTATTTTTGTTGTTGCTGTGATTGCCTTAGGGGTCTTCTTCATAAATTCTTTGCCTAGGCTAATGTCTGTAAGAGTCTTTCCTACATTTTCTCCTAGAATTCTAATAGTTTCTGACCTAAGGTTTAAGTCTGTTATCCACCGTGATTTGATTTTTGTGAGAAGTGAAAGCTGTGTGTCCTGTTTTAGCCTTCTACATGTGGCTATCCAGTTTTCCCAGCACCATTTATTAAATAAGGAATCTTTTCCCCAGAGTATGTTTTTGTCTGCTTTGCCAAATATTAGATGGCTATATGAGGATGGTTTTATATTTGGATTTTCTGTTCTGTTCCACTGGTCTGTGTCCCTGCACTTGTGCCAATACCAAGCAGTTTTAATAATCACAGCCTTGTAGTATATTTTGAAGTCTGGCAAATTAATACCTCCCATTTTGTTTTTGTTGCTTAAAATTGCTTTTACTAAACGGGGTCTTCTCTGGTTCCATACAAAGCGTAAAATTATTTTTCTGTATCTGTGAAAAATGATGTTGGTAATTTAATAGGGATTGCATTGAATCTGTAGATAACTTTGGGCAGTATAGACATTTTAACAATGTTGATTCTACCGATCCATGAGCATGGTATGATTTTCCACCTATTTACATGCTCTGCGATTTCCTTCCTCAGTGTTTCGTAGTTCTCCCTATAGAGGTCCTTTACCTCCTTAGTTAAATATATTTCTAGGTATTTTATTTTCTTTGTTGCTATTGTGAAGGGTATTGAGTCCTTCATTTGGTTCTCCGTTTGACTGTTATTGGCATATATGAATGCATCTGATTTGTGTGTATTGATTTTGTATCCTGAGACTTTACTGAATTCATTGATCAATTCCAGGAGTCTCTTGGTGCATACCTACATGATGAGTGCAATGTGCACTGTCTAGGGAATGGACATGCTTGAAGCTCAGACACGGGGAGATGGGGGGGCATGGGCAATATATATATAACCTGAACTTTTGTGCCCCCATAATGAGCTGAAATAAAAAAAAAGTTATTTTCACTATGTAAAAAATGTATAAAGAAATAAAATCGTGTGGCTATTTTAGATAACATTGAAGAATTTCTCTCCAAAGACAGATTTATGTTAAAAACACATGAAGTAAAAAGCCATTAACTGGGCCGGGCATGGTGGCTCACGCTTGTAATCCTATCGCTCTGGGAGGCGAGGTGGGAGGATCGTTTCAGCTCACGAGTTCAAGACCAGCTTGAGTAAGAGCGAGACCCCATCTCTACTAAAAATAGAAAGAAATTAACTGTACAACTAAAAATATATGGAAAAAATTAGCTGGGCATGGTGGCGCATGCCTGTAGTCCCAGCTACTCAGGAGGCTGAGGCAGTAGGATTGCTTGAGCCCAGGAGTTTGAGGTTGCTGTGAGCTAGGCTGACGCCACGGCACTCTAAGCCCGGGCAATAGAGTGAGACTCTGTCAAAAAAAAAAAAAAAAAAAAAAAGCCATTAACTGGAAAAAAAATTGGAAACTACTTTAAAATAAATGTAATATTTTAATTGTATTTTGAAAATATTGGTAATTTTTTCTAGTTTATTTTCTATATTTTCCTAATTTTTTTTAACAAATCTATAATGTAGAATCACAAATTTAAATTAGGAAAATGTGTTAAAACAATATAACTAAACTGACACTGTTTTTAACCAATGCACTTCCTTAACAAGCTTTGAAATTAATGACACTTTACTGTCAGAATACCTCATTAAATGATGCTCATCCATGCCATTTGTATATGAAGTACGATTTCATTTTCACAAGAAAATATAAAAATTTTATTATTTTTGGAACTGCCATTACAGGAAACATTTATCTGCGGATACATTTGGCTCTTCCAATAGGAAGTTCCTACTGGAAAAGGGCTTTAATGGGCCTTCCTACCAGGTCACTGTTACTACAGCCTACATGAAATCTTCAGTGACCTGATTCTTCCACGCAGTGCAAAGTGGACCTTGAAATGATGTTTTATTTTATGCCTTTATCTTTACTAAAGTAAAATATGCTGTTAAATTAATGAACTAAAAACATGCTGGGGATGCTGAGAACGACCGGCTTGCACTGGTTGAACGCGGCTGTGTGCCAACAGCCGGGGCACATCGCTCACGTGAAAATGTCTCCTCTCGGAGGTTTCTGGGGACTCTTACTTCAAGATTCACTTTTTAAAGTTTGTATAGTACTATATAAAAATTTATTAACAAAAATATTTGTATTTTAAATGTATTCAAACTGTGGATAAAAACACAAGCTTATTTATCTTATAAGTTCTGTTTATAATTAGTATGTATCTGCTATTTTATTGTAGTTTGTTCTCTGCAATTCTCTTTTATAACTAATAGATCAGTCAAATTGACTCACATTATGTACTAGCGAAGATAATATTTAAATTACATATTGACATAAGAAATTAAAGTAGAGTAGTATTTTATACTTGATGAGAAATACTGGACAGTTTTCTCAACTGAAAAAAGATAAGTGACAGTAGAGAATTAATTCAGATATTCATTCATTTATTGATTTTTAGTTGACTCAACAAACATTAATTGTTATTTTAATTTTCAAAAAGAATCTTACTTCTCACTGAGAATCTTAATTGGCACCAATAGCCAGGAATTTTTCAGCATAAATGCTTGTCATACATACTGTTCTGAACTTGCATAACCAATTTATAGACTTCAAAAGACAAATACACACCAGTATGTTATACAACTTACCCTGTAGTAATAGTTTGTGTAGAGAAAAGAAGCTTTTTCAATGGATTCACTATGACCAAGAGCATAGTACACATGGCAAAATATGAAACTGCACTTTTCCTCATAAACTACAACTTTCATGATTGACGATTACTGAAGTCATTTTGATATTACTGGTTATGCAAAGTGTTGCTGTTACGGCCACTTGAGGAAACTATGTGAAGCTAGAACTGTCTCTGGTGTTGAAAATTATTTTCATTACTTTCGTATATAAGACTATATTGAAGGATATTGACATATATTCATTTTTACTCATGAAGCCACAAATGTTTGTAAAGAGCCTACTATGCAAAATTATTGTGTAAATATCATGGTTTAAATTTGAGCAAAGCAGATATAATGTAGCCAGTGAAGATCAAATCGTTCATTTGACACCCTGAATTTCTTTTGGATACGTCTCCTTCCCTCTCAGCCCATGCGGTGTGTGCAGCGTGTGCATGGAAGAGGCGCATGCTATTCCCTGGGGTTGCAAATCACATATCACATATGGAAGACACACACTGGGGAGGCATGGTGGGTGGTGGGCTGATTGTGGGTGGCAATGTTGCTGTTCAGTTCTGAAGTGTCTTGTTAACTGAAGGGGAGTGATGAGTGATCATTGGGTGGACAGTCACAATGTGGACATTGTGTGGCTATGGGTGACACTCTTATCTTGTGTGCAAATTTACTATATTGGAGCTCGGTCACAATTAAAGGACAAAAAGAAATGTTTAAGAAAGCATTCTACTAAAGAAGGCCAACGTTTGTTTTAGAAAACAGTGGTGTGGAGATTAGAAATTTGGGGACAACAGCTCTTAACCTTGGCTGATGGTGCTAGACCCCAGGATCTGGTGGTGATTGGAGACCTGGGTGGTGGAGGTACAGTGTTTGGAAAACACCTGAATGACTGAGGCTCATTCTTAGAAGCAGGCAGCAACATGCAAGAGCTTGTCTGTGTTGTTGCTGGAGGAGGTACTGATGCGATAATTTAAAAAGTCCTACTTTTATATTGCGATATAAGCTGGTGTTAAGATCTCAAAATATGAGAAAAGTTGGGCTTGTATTGAAAGACCATCTTCTTTACACAACCTTGAACAGTTGCAGCAAGATACTTTTTGTCCAAACGTGTTACAAAGATAGGGGAAAACTTTTATCTCTACATACTCTCGGCATCTGACCCCACTTCTCTGTCCTCACTTTGTCTTCCCACCAGAACATAATGGGCTTTTATTAACGTTTTGGCTTGTTTTCCTTTATTAACCCTCTGCCACATTCTTTTGCCATCTTCTCCACAACTCCAATTTCTGATTCCTCCAACTGCAAAGCAAATTGAGTTACATCTTTGTTCTCTGCACCTTCGTTCATGATTTCTCTCAATATTACTCTCATATATTTCAAAGCAGATAATAATGGACAGCTAAGTTCTTAATACACATAAGATTACTTTGAAACCATCAAATCCCTGTCCTTCATGAATATTATAAGATAATCGCGCAGCAAACACCCTGAGGGCCGGTGCACACACATGCACTTGGTCTGGAAAGACTGATGTGAGCAGAGACACGTCTGCATCCACCTGGTCTCGCCATGTTGTGTTTTATTCCTCTGTTAGGTTGGTGCAAAAGTAACTGCAGTTTTAGCATTGTTGAAATTTGCTGTTTGATATTAGAATACATTCTTAAATAAATGTGGTTATGTTATACATCATTTTAATGTGCATTTCTCACTTTATGTGTTTTTGCTAATGACTTATTACTTGCTGTTTACTTTATATTTATTTTAGACTATGGAAATGACGTTAGGCAAAAAGCAAATTCAAGTTATTTTCTTATTCAAGTTCAAAATGGGTTGTAAAGCAGCAGAGACAACACACAACATCAACAATGCTTTGGCCCAGGAACTGCTAACGAACGTACAGTGCAGTGGTAGTTGAAGGAGTTTTGCAAAGGAGCTGAGAGCCTTGAAGATGAGGAGTGCAGTGACTGGCCATCAGAAGTTGACAAGGACCAGTTGAGAGCAATCATGGAAGCTGATCCTCTTACAACTACGGGAGAAGTTGCTGAAGACTCAATATCGACCATTCTATGGTTGTTTGGCATTTGAAGCAAATTGTAAAGGTGAAAAAGCTTGAAAAGTGGGTGAATCATGAGCTGACCAAAAATTTTAAAAAATCGTCATTTTAAAGTGCATTTTCTCTTATTGTGTGCAACAGCAGCAATGAACCATTTATCCATTGGATTGTGACGTGCAACGAAAGTGGATTTTATATGACAACCAGTGATGACCTGCTCAGTGGTCAGACCGAGAAGAAGCTCCAAAGCCCTTCCCAAAGCCAAACTTGCACCAAAAAAAAGGTCATGGTCACTGTTTGGTTGTCTGCTGCTGGTGTGATCCACTACAGCTTTCTGAATTCCAGTGAAACCGTCACATCTGAGAAGTCTGCTCAGCAAATCGATGAGATGCACTGAAAGCTGCAAGGCCTGCACCTGGCATTGGTCAACAGAAAGGGCCCAATTATTCTCCACGACAACGCCCCACCGCATGTGGTACAACCAACGCTTCAAAAGTTGAAGAAACTGGGCTACGGAGTTTTGCCTCATCCGCCATATTCACCAACTGGCTACCACTTCTTCAAGCACCTTGACAACTTTTTGCAGGGAAAACACTTCCACAACCAGCAGGATGCAGAAAATGCTTTCCAAGCGTTCGTGGAATCCTGAAGCAAGGATTTTTATGCTAAAGGAATAAACAAACTTATTTCTCATTGACAAAAATGTGTTGATTGTAATGGTTCCTATTTTAATTAATAAGGATGTGTTTGAGCCTAGTTATAATGATTTAAAATTCATGGTCCAAAACCGCAATTACTTTTGCACCAACCTAAGTAATTTGAATTGTCAATTTATCTTCAGTGTTTTCAGAATAATGTTATCAATTATTTAATTGATAAATTCTTTATCTTATAAAGGAACCCAGTGATGTATAAATGTTAAATAGTATAATGATCCAAAATAATTTGCTCGATATGTTCACATTGTAAAGCAGATTAGACAAATCCAGTTCTTTTTGGGGAGATATGAAGAAGCAAACAGGTTTGTAAATGAATAATTGGACAAGTAATTGCCACAGAGTCTATTAGTTAGTTTTGATTTGTGCTTAATCTACCCATAATTCAAGTTGAAATTGCATTGTAAAAGTCAAATTCCAATACAATTGGACAATTTCATATACAGCGTATAAGCACCTAACAGGCACATATGAAGTTGGGTGATTGAAATTGAACTGCTTTATACATACTGCTGTTGTGTCAACGCTGGCTCTCAAATAACTTTGGATCCAAGTCCCTCACTTTTCATTATTGATTCTTCATTTTTTAAATTTTTCTTTAAATTATTTTCTAAAGAAATGAAGTCTGTATAAGTTTACTAAGGATGCCATTACAAAGTACTGCATACTTAGTGGCTAAAGCAACAGAAATTTATTTTCTCACATTTCTGTAGGCTAAAAGTCTGAAATCAAGGTGTGGGCAGAGTTGATTTCTGCTGAGGCTTCTTCCTGGCCCATAGGTGGCCATTTTACCCCTGTGTCTTCAAGTCATCTGTAAATGTTAGTGTTCTAATTTTTTCTTCTTGTAGGAACACCATTCATATTGGTTTAGAACTCATCCTAATGAGCTCATTTTAACTTAATTACTTTTTTAAAGACCATATCTCCAAATATAGTCATATTTTAAAGTATAGGGGGTTAGATTTCAATGTATGAATTTTGGAGGGAAAAAAACTCAGCCCGCACATGATATATACAAATTTTAAACTAAAATTAAAAATGCATGAATTATAAATACACATATTTGACAAGAACATATGTAAAATATATATATGTACATATATAGTGCACATACATAAAAGCTGAACTGAAACACAATTGCTGGACTGAAAATGTCACAGAACAAAGCAAACTTAGCTAGAAGGTAGTATTTACAATTTCCAACCTACTATGTAAATGGTGTTATAGATGGCTAGATGTTTACTTTATTCTAATTGATCATATTGTACTTATGTAATTAAAGTCTGATAAAGAAAAAATTAAACAGTTATAGCTATGACACACTCTAATGGTGAATTTATCACCAAGAATTGGATCAATATTTCTCTCAAGACAAATGGAACAAATACTTGATGACTGAGGCTTAAACTTTTAAATGTTAATAACATCTTTTTCAAAATGATATATGCTTTATAAATATCATATAAAAAGGAATCTTGACAACTACCCTAGTGCTTTCTCCTTTAAGCCAGTTGTGTGTCTTTAAAACTTGTCAAATTCCAAGTGTGATTATCTTTACAAATAGTTATTTATGGCTTTTAATATATGAACTTTATCTTGGTGCTAATATTGATATAGTCTAAAGTCTGTATAGAGCTGTGCCATAAATGTTAAAGGATTTCTTGTTCCTTTTAAATTGTCACAAATTAACAAGAATGATCAGTGTTTCCTGTGAAGGAGTGAGGGCATGGGTATTCTCATCTGTGCAAGAAAGGGCACATTGCTGGAATCTCTGTGCTCTCTGTAAGGAAATTTGCTAATATTAGCAAAAGCTTTAAAATTGTGCGTATGTAAATCAAGGAATTCCGTGACCAGGCGCAGTAGCTCATGCCTGTAATCCCAGCACCTTGTAAGTCTGAGTTGGGAGGATCGCTTGAGGCCAGCAGTTGGAGACTAGCCTGGCCGATATAATGAGACCCCCATCTCTATAAAAAAATTTTGGCCTGGTGGTGCCTGCCTGTAGCCCCAGCCACTTGGGAGGCTGAGGTGGGAGGATTGTTTGATCCCAGGAGTCTGAGGTTGCAGTGAGCTGTGATCATGCCATTGCGCCCCTGCCTAGGCAACAGAGCAAGACTCTGTCTCTAAAAAAAAAAAAAAATCCAGTTTAAGAATTATCCTCCAGAAATCTCATGCCAGTGTGCACATGGATAGATAGATACAAAAGAAAGGAGAAATGTTTATCACAGTACTATTTTTAGAGTATAAGTTTAAAACAATTCAGTTTCCAAAGTAGAAGATTGGTTAAGTAAACAACTATATACAATAAATATCTCTATGTTATAGATTACCTTATAGTTATTAAAATGAAAACATGTACATGGTTATAGAGTATCTTAATAAGTTTTTATTTATTATAGAAATCATCTTTTGAAAAATTTCTATTCATGTCCTTTGCCCACTTTTTGATAGGGTTGTTCGATTTTTTTCTTACTGATTTTCCTGAGTTCTAAATAGATTCTTGTTATCAGTCCTTTATCTAATGTGTAGTATGCGAAAATGTTTTCCCATTCTGTAGGTTGTCTGTTTACTCTCGTGACTGTTTGGCTGTGCAGAAGCTTTTTAATTTGATCAGGTCCCATATATTTATTTTTGTTGTTGCTGTGATTGCCTTAGGGGTCTTCTTCATAAATTCTTTGCCTAGGCCAATGTCTGTAAGAGACTTTCTTACATTTTCTTCTAGAATTCTAATAGTTTCTGACCTAAGGTTTAAGTCTGTTAACCACCGTGATTTGATTTTTGTGAGGGGTGAGAGCTGTGTGTCCTGTTTTAGTCTTCTACATGTGGCTATCCAGTTTTCCCAGCACCATTTATTAAATAAGGAATCTTTTCCCCAGAGTATGTTTTTGTCTGCTTTGTCAAAGATTAGATGGCTATATGAGGATGGCTTTATATTTGGATTTTCTGTTCTGTTCCACTGGTCTGTGTCCCTGCACTTGTGCCAGTACCAGGCTGTTTTAAGAACCACAGCCTTGTAGTAAAGTTTGAAGTCTGGCAAATTAATACCTCCCATTTTTTTTGTTGTTGTTTAAGATTGCTTTTGGTAAACGGGGTCTTCTCTGGTTCCATACAAAGCGTAAAATTATTTTTTCTGTGTCTGTGCAAAAAGATGTTGGTAATTTAATAGGGATTGCATTGAATCTGTAGATCACTATGGGCAATATAGACATTTTAACAATGTTGATTTTATTGATCCATGAGCATGGTATGGTTTTCCACCTATTTACATGTTCTGCAATTTCCTTCCTCAGTGTTTCATAGTT
>CM052855.1:91389672-91443213 GCA_028534055.1 Eulemur mongoz | reverse complement strand
GATCCAGCAATCCCATTATTGGGCATCTACCCAGAAGAACAAAAGTCATTCTATAAAAAAGACATCTGCACCCGAATGTTTACAGCAGCACAATTCACAATCGCAAAGATATGGAAACAACCCAAATGCCCATCAATTCATGAATGGATTAGCAAAATGTGGTATATGTATACCATGGAATATTACTCAGCTATTAGAAATAATGGCGATATGGCATCTCTTTGGTTCTCCTGGAGAGAGCTGGAACCCATTCTATTAAGTGAAGTATCCCAAGAATGGAAAAATAAGCACCACGTGTATTCATCAGCAAACTGGTTTCCCTGAGTGCACATTTGGGATTAACACCAATTGGGTATCGGACAGAGGTCGGGGCTGGGTGGAAGGGATGAGTGTATACCTACTTGATGAGTGCAATGCGCACTGCCTGGGGAATGGACACGCTTGAAGTTCTGACTGGGGGGGGATGGGGTGGGGGAGGGGATGGGTGCACACCTACATGATGAGTGTGATGTGCACTGTCTAGGGAATGGACACAATTGAAACTCAGACTCGGGGGCATGGGGAGGCATGGGCAATGTATATAGCCTGATCTTTTGTACCCCCATAATGAGCTGAAAAACAAACAAAAAATAAAAAAAAAGAAATCAGATTAAAACAGGCTAAAATAATAACATTTCTTTATATTCTCATACTGTATAGTCTATTCATACATACATATACACACAAATTTATGTGTGTAATGCATTTATATAATTATGCAAGTTTGTATATATGTCTATTTATCAAGATGGTGTGAGAGGGAGAAATATAGGTTCTCTTGAGCAAAGGATTATTGATAATTTTTCAAAGTATTTCTTATCTGTAGTCCCATTTGTTTTATAAAGTGTGTGTGCACTCATGTGTGTGTGTATGTGTGGTGCAATTATAGTTTTGCAATCTTCTATTGAAAATGTACATGTGTAAAGAAATAAGTTAAAATAAATTAAAAATATTTATTTATATTTATGACAGCTGGAGAAAGGAGACTTATTATAGGAGTATTGATTTTCCAGTGAATTGAGTCAGTGTTCACAATCCTCATTATGGTGCTGTGGTTCCAACTGGGCTGTTGCCTCCCAGCAGCTCCTTGGTCTCTCTCAAAGTCTGCTATACATGCCAGGGACATCGCAAGCTAGTTCTTACACAGGTTGGCACTTCATATGTGCTATTCTTCCCCCTATGACAGCCTTTCTTACCTTTTCACGAAACTAAGTTTCACTATTTTTTTCTTTCAAATTATATGTCCTATCATTAATGAGTATCTTATTGATTTTTAAATTTAAATTGGATTTCATAGTGATGATCCTATTTTGTAAATATATATTTGTTGTGTGATTAATTTGTTAAATAGCTGGTACACCCACGGGGCTATAAACTCAATGAGGGTATGGATATGTCTAATATATTTATTGCTGCATATTCAGTGCCAAATTCTGTCCGGCATATAGTAAGCAGTAAGCGTGTATTTGCTGGGGGAAGCAATCAATAAAATAATTTTGTTAACTTCATGTCTGAACTTGGCTTCAGACTCTGATATATAACACAAAGAACTATTTGATGTTCATATCCATTCATCTTGATCATTTAGCTAAATAAGACACCAAATTTTTTCTAAAATTTATATGTTTCTAAAAATGGAATCTATCCCCAAAATATGAAAAACCATTCTTAATTGGAATAATTATATAATTTTCCATAGACTCTGAATTTAATTTCCAAAAGGAAGGTTCAACATGTTTGGGAACATGCAGTTTTGTTTGAGGAAGGGAATCATATTGCATGTTTTCTAATGTGATCATACTGAAGGACCAAGTACTAATTTGCATACCACATTCTAGAATATTTGTATTACTTTCAACTTTTATATATGTAACTTTGGTAAGAATATATAACCTATTAATACTTCTATTTCACATTCTGGGAAAAGACACCATCTAACTCAACATGTAATGCATACTCATCGTTTACTATTGTTTGAAGGTTGTTTATTTTCAAACTCTATAATATCCTTTTAGTACTTTCATATAAAAAAATCATGTCTTCAGAAAATCTTTAAAATTGAGAGAAAAACTTAAACATAATTGCTACCATTATTCAAATCTTTACTTATCATTTTTGTTGTACTGTTACCATTATTATCTGTTGCAATTTAATATTTCTAGTCTCCACAGTTAGAAATATATGCCAAAGAATAATACTATGAAAAAGAAAATAAATACTTTATATGGTCTTACTTGAACTAAGCCATAAATATATTATTTTAAATTTCCAAGGAAGTGAGTAAATTTTATCATTTCAAATTCCCTTTGAAGATAGTCGACTTAGTTCCATTATTTCTAAAATATGATTCTGTGAAGATAAACATTTATATAAATTTATGTTGTTGAGTATGTTCTATAATAAGCAAAGTATTAAAAATTTCCATAGAACATCATGACTGCTTACATTATTTGAGAATAAAAGTTAATTCAGTATGTGAGACTTTCTTCATATGACTTTCTTCATCTCAAAGCCTGAAAAATATTAAAGCACACATGTCTAACAAATTGCATTTATGTTATCACATAGAGTATGACCTGTTTTCTTTTTGAGTGACATATTTGCATTTCCCAAGCAAATTTCAATTCAAATGGTGCTGGAGCAATTGGACATCTATTGACAAAACAAAACAAAAGCACTCAAAAATTCTCAATCTAATTTGTACAACTTGCACAAAAATTAACTCAAAATAAATCACACATTTGATTATAAAATGTAAAACTCTACAACCATGAGGTGATAATACAGGAAACAGTCTTCAGAACCTTGTGGCTGGTGAAGAGTTTTTAAACATAACACAAAAACACAAAGCCTAAGAGAAAAAAAATTGAATAAATTGGACTGTATAAAAATTAAAAAATTTTGCTTTGAAAAGTAGCCTAAAAAGATGAAAATTCAGGATAAGTACTGCATTAAAATATTTGCTATCCACATGTCTGGCAAAGGACAACTATCTAAAATACATAGAGTTCTCAAAACACAACATTAAGAAAATAAAAAACCTAAATACAAAATGGACAAAAGTCATAAACCAAGGAAGATATACATATGGAAAATAAGCACATGAAAAGATGTTCAAAATTATTAGCCATAAGAGAAAAACAAATTAACAGCACAAGATATTGATACATACCTAGAACAGCTGAAATTAAAAAAATAGTGCCAATACCAAATGGTAGCTAGAACACAGAGAAACTTATCTTTCATGCATTGCTAGTGGAAATGTAAAATGTTAAAACCAGACTGGAAGATAATTTGGTAGTTTCTTTTTATATATATACATAATTTTTATTTCAAAATATCAGGGGGTATAACTGTTCTTGTTATGTGGATGAATTGTATAATGCTGAAGTCAGGGCTTTTAGTGTGCCTGTCACCAGACCAGTGTACAATGTCCCCAATAGCTAAGTTTTTATCCTCACTCCTCCCAAACTTGCCCCTTTTAGGTTTCCAATGTCTACTATTATAACACTTTATTATCGTGTGTGCCCATTGTTTAGTTCCAACATACTAGTGAGAAGATGTGGTATCTGTCTTTCTATTCCTGAGATACTTCACTTAGGATAGTGGTTTCCTGATCCATCCACGTTGCTAAAAATAACATTATTTTATCTCTTTTTATGCCTGAGTAGTATTCCATGGTATATATAGACCACATTTTCTTTACCCACTTATAAGTTGATGGACACTTAGGTTGATTCCACATCTTTGCAACTGTGAATTGTACCGTGATAAACATTTGGGTGCAGGTGTTGTTTTGATAAAATGACTTCTTTTCCTTTGGGTAGGTACCCAATGGTGGGATTGCTGGGTCAAATGGTAGGTCTACTTTTAGTTCTTTTTTTTTTTTTTTTTCAAAAGTGGCTCCTTACTGATATTTTTCACTTGATTTTATCTTAAGTGTACAAAACCCAGTTCTTTAACATCTACAGTTATAATGTGTCATTTTTAACTTAAAAAAGAGCATATATAAGTAGTATATTTAAATGAAAGAATGTTCAAAAATTGTACTTGGTCTCCCTATAGCATCATTGTGGCTTTATATGCATTTAGAAAATGTGTTTTTATTTTTTTTTTGTATTTATACAATTCAAAGTTTTATTTTTTTAATTTCAAAATATTAAGGGGGTACAAGTGCTTTTGGTCACATAAGCTTTTGTAATGCTTTTGTAATACTTGAATCACAGCTATAAGTTTGCCGATCACCCAAATACTGTTCACTGTACCCATTAGGTAGGTTTTCACCCATCCCCTCCTCCCCACTTCTCCCTGCTTGATTTCCACTGAGTTTTACTTCTGTCTGTGCACATGTGTGCTGATCAGTTAGTTCCAATTTAATAGTGAGTACATGTGGTGCTTGTTTTTCCATTCTTTAGATACTTCACTTAGATTAATGGTCTCCAGTTCATCCAAATTGTTGCAAAAGGCATGTAATTCATCCTTTTTAAGGCTGAGTAGTTTTCCATAGTATACATATACCACATTTTGATAATCCACTAATGAATTTATGGGCACTTAGGTTGATTCCACATCTTTGCAATTGTAAATTGTGCTGCAATAAACATTTGGGTGCAGGTGTCTTTTTGATAAAATGACTACTTTTCCTTTGGGTAGATACCCAGTAGTTGGATTGCTGGATCAAATGGTAGGTCTACTTTTAGTTCTTCGAGAAATCTCCATACTGTTTTCCATAGGGTTGCACTAATTTACATTCCCACCAATAGTGTATAAGCAGTCCCTTTTCACTGTGTCCACTCAAAATGTATTGTGTGTGTGTGTGTGTGTGTATATATATATATATATATATATAAATAAAAATAATGGCCATTCTCATAGGGGTATGATGGTATCTCAATGTGGTTTTAATTTACCTTTCCTTGATGATTAGTAATATTGAGCATTTTTTCCTTATGTCTGTTGGCCATTTGTATATCTTCTTTTGAAAAACCTTTGTTCATGTCCTTTGCCCACTACTTGATGAGGTTATTTGTATTTTCCTGCTTGTTTGTTTGAGATCTTTGTATATTCTAGATATTAGCCCTTTGTCAGATGTATAGTTAGTGGATTTTTTCTTCCATTCTGTATGTTGTGTATTTACTCTGTTGATTATTTCCTTTGCTGTGCAGAAGCTTTTTAATTTAATGAGATCCAAAAAACTACTCTTACCATAAGACCTGGAAATCACACTCTTGGGTATTATCCCAGTATTAGGAAAACCTGTGCCCACACAAAAATCACACAATTGTTCATATCAGCTTTGTTTGTAATAGCCAATAGTGGAAATACCCAAACTTTCTCTAATAAATGAATAAACACACTGTAGTACATCTATACCGTGGAACACTACTCAGTAATGAAAAGTATCAAGCTATCAGTACATACAAACTTGAATGAATCTCAAGGGCAGTTATGCTGAGAGAAAAAAATCAACATCACAAGGTTTGATTCTGTTTCTATAAATAAATACATATATATATGATATGTATGATTCTACTTATATAACATTCTTGAAATGACAAAATTATGGAGACAGAGAACAGATCAGTGGTTGCCAGGGTAACCTGTACTATGAATGAGTTTCAGTGATACCTATACTTTTTATAATTCTCTCCTTCTCATTTTTTAGATTCCCTGCCCAGTAGGGCTTGGCAACCAGAACCATGTAACATTTAACTAACTACATGACTTTTTGAGTTGTTTTCCAGAAATGGTGGAATTTCTGCAAGACAAAGGAGCTGAGATTCTGAAGTCCCGTGTGCAGACATCCTGCTGCTTCACCATCTCTTACTAATTTGCCCCACTGCATGTAGCCAGCCCCCCATTAAAAGCCCCTGCTCTCCATTGGAGGGGTACGAATTTGTGGCTTCCCTGCCCTCCTGGCTGATGTCAATAGTAATAAAACCTTTCTTCCCTGACAATACTCATGGCCTCAGTAATTGCTGTGGTATGCAGCGAGTAACCAGACCTAGCCCAGACCCTCCAGGGTTGGTAACACCAATGGTCAAGGATTTAGGGTGAAGGGAAGAGTTGGGTGTGACTATAAATGGGTCACATGGGGGAAACCTTTGTGCTGGTGGTAAGGCCAGGTCTTTACTGTATTGGTGTTTATACACAGCCACACAAGTGATAAAACGTGAAACAACACAGACATTGTACCAATTTCAAATTCCTGGTCCTGACAGAATTATGGATGATGTAACCATAATGGGGACCTGAGTAAAAAATATATGAGAACTCTCTGTACCATCTTTGCAACTTCCTATGGATGAATAATTATTTTAAAATTAAAAAAAAACAATGTAAAGTCAAATATATTGAATTTTTGGTCCAACTTTGGTTTTCTTTAAATCTATTTTCCTTCAATGTTGTCCAAGATTTTCTACCATCTTAATTCCTTCTGGCTGCAATTTGTGTTTCTTGCTGGCATTTAATTCCTAACACATCAGTATTGAATGTTTTTCTGCATTAGTGATTATCAAATATGACTGCATCACTGCAAATTCCGAGGGAAGACTTGATTACACTCCTCCTCCCAGGTCCACACTCAAATGCAGCTTCCTGGACACTCCTGGTTCTCCCCATCAAAGCCTCATTAGATGTGGGTGGCGGCTGCTTTCCTAGCCAAGGGCAAGCTCTCATGTGTGAGGATAATGTTTGTCACTGTGACTGGGAGACCTCTGACCCTTGATGGAGCAGTGACGGGGCTGCTAAATGTCCTGCATTTAAAATTGCTTGTCTTCATTTAATTCAACACAATGATAAGGTCACACAACAAAAATTATAATGTGTAAAATGTACCAGTTGACTAGAGAACCATCTGCTCACTATTTTCTCCAATCTGAACACAGAATCTATGCCTTGCTTCTGAGATTCTTTCCAGCATTCTGGGATTGTTACAGCTCTGTGAATCTCCCTCATCCTCTTGAAATAATGCCACCCACATTTATTATCCTGATTCCCACCATATTTCGTATTGATTTTTAAGGAGTGAGATGATTCAGTAACATCATGTTCCTTTCTAGGCTTTTGCCGTGCTACAGAATCTTCCTTCACAGCAGTGTTTTGATTAAGATGTAGGAGGGAATGCTCTTATAATTTACACTTCACTTCTCAGGTACCTTAAAAATAAAGTATTCATATTGTTCTTTTTATTTTCAGCCTGCAGAGTTTATAATCTGGCCTTTCATCTAATTAACTATGTTTAACTGTCAGAAGCCAAGCATTCAAATGCTTCATTAAAAAGCTTTCACATTACTAGTCTCATTTTATTAATGGGAACTCTTCATTTTGCAACTACAATGTAATATAAAAAGTGTTAACAATAAAATGATTCAAAAACTGTTCCTTGGTGGTTTACTTTTGGTAATTTAAATTTACACAATTTCACAATTCTAAGTTCACATAATTGAAAAGTCATGTGTGACAATTTTAGCACATGTTGATTTTTCTCTTATTCTCTTAAAAGGGCTGGGTAATATATTTTTATACCTTAAATAATGCAGAGCATAGTGCTATGCACTGTGAGTACCATGTTTCACTTACTTGCTGATTCTCCCAGGCAGCAAAGCACCAATGATTTCCCTCCCTCCCCACCCACCACTCCGCCTCAAAAGGTAAGAAATTTCAGAGAGAGAAGAGGAATAGGCTTTGAGATTAATTGTATGCCAGGGTGACTACAGTCAATAATAATGTATTATATATTTCAAAATAACTGAGAGAGTAAATTTCAAATGTCTCACCATAAAAAATACGGCTAAGCAAAGTGATGGATATGTTCATTACCTGGATTTAATCATGTTCCACTGTATACATACATCAAAACATCATATTTTGATATATTTTTGCCACCAAGATGTATACAACCATGATTGTCAATTTAGGAAAAGCAGTGATTTAATCAGCGTTTCTTGAGAAGATGCATATTGATGTGTATTGAACAGCCCCAGTAATGAAGAAATATGTTACCCATCTTTCTCATCCCTCCTTGCCCTGGTGTGCATTCCATATACTCTCTTAATGTGCCCTGTAATAGCTCCCTGACCACGGGAAGGGAGACCCCAACTGTTTCCCCTCTGATGGACTCCTATGGTTGGGGGTTGTGGTTAAAAATACAACAGAAACTGAGAAGTAGGGCCTATTTAAATATTGCCAATTTTGTTACCACACCCAGGTTATCTGTATGAAAATGGATGGCATTTCTAAATATCAGATAGAAAATTTAAAGCAAATCATCAAGAAGATTGGTGTAAAGATCTATAACTTTGTTTGGGAACACCCGAAATACCTGGAGTAAATTCTATATGCAGTGTAGCCTCCAGACCTGACGAGTATGCATCCCACCTAAACTTCTGTAATATTATCCTGCAATAACTAAAGAAGAAAATCACAAAAATATTTCCTTCACTGATTTGTCAGAGAACATTCAAAATGCCTAACAGCCTGCCTTTTATGAAACTAAAAAAGAGAGCAACACTATATTTAGAGGATAGTAATTTTCAATGTGGAGCGAATTGTCGGCTATATTTATTCTTGTTCTAAACAGCGCTCCAGGTTTCTATGACAGCAAATATGCTATAGTTACCGAGCATAAGCCCCTCCTGAGCTAGCACCAGCCCCAAGGAGCAATTCCAAGGCTGAATTTAGTTAAGGTCACCAATTTTGAATAAATTCATTTTCTCCAAGATATTTTATGAACTATAATGCACATTCCTTCCTTTCGTTGGACAGTAAACCTTTGAAAACTTCATAAAAATGTCTAGCTTGCAAGAAAGTCTGTATAAATAGTAAAGAATGTGCTATGTATTCTCTAATTTACATTTAAAATACTTATGCATTAGGTTGTGTAATGTTATGAATTTGTCAATTAACTGGTTTCACGCTAAAATAACTTGATTCTTCTACACGAGATTGTGCATATTTTAGAGGATACTAGTAAAGAATCTACCAATGAACACTTGATACTTTGCTAAACCACAAGCTAAACACCAGATGAAGATCTTTATCAGTAAAATCAGTGGCATGTTCAGCATCATGACGTGTCAGAAATGAGCTTTCATTGCTCAGATCAATGGTGGAAGTTCAAGCTTAAGGACTCTGGAAACACACTCTACTTCTACATGAGCAATGACAAAAATACAGCAGAGGTAACAGTGCATACATGCAACCATGCGCTTGTCAAAACCTGTAGAAATTTATAACATAAAGAGTGAAACTTAATGTATGAAAATTAAAAAAAAAGTTATTCATAATGTTGAAGAATGCTAAGAGGGAATTCAGAATGTCACAAAAGGGTGAATTGTATTAAAATGTGTGACACAATCTCACCAAAGGTGATGGGGGAAAGATACTGACTTGATGAACTTTGGACATGAGCAGTCTATAAAACTATAGGCAAAAAATCAAAACAAAACAAAAAGCCCCCACAAAACCCAAAAAACTATCCATAACCACTGCACTCTAGTTAATAAAGTTGTTTCCCATGGAGTTAGGAGTTAACTATTCTAATACCACTACGCAGTTATACATAACTTAATGACAAGAATACACACTGAGAAATGTATCATTAAGTGGTTTCATCATTGTGTGAGCATCACAGAGTGTTCTTACACAAACGTAGATGGTAGAGCTTACTACATCCCTAGGCTATATGCCATAGCCTATTGCTCCTAGGCTATACACCTGCGCAGCATGTTACTGTACTGAATACTATAGGCAACTGTAGCACAATGCTAAGTATTTGTGTATCTAAACATATAAAATATACAGTAAAAACATGAAATTATAATCCCACGGGACCACCAGTACTCACATGGCCCATTGTTGAGGGCACATGCTGTACATGTATACTGAGATGTAACAATGAAATGAAGGGATGGCAGATGGTGGGAGGCAGATTTCTCACTGTTGGAGTGGATGGTTATAGACAAGCAAGGGTGGGGACTGGAATTGCCTAGGCAGTATGAGACCGGTCCTGGATATATCAACAAGAACTCACATGTAGACTGGTACAGACACGGGTGGCTACCTATCAGAACGTTTATAGGCATATGTATATGCACGAATTATAAATACAAGTGCTTCCTTGCTCTGTGTGCTGCGAGGAACTAGAAGCAACAACACATCAGTAAGTGAGCACGTGTACTACATAGATCTTAGTTTCTAATATCATTCTCCAATAAAAGACACTATGGCTCTTTGGAGAAATGGCTGATTCTATAACTGGAACAGGGAATATACAAGGTGAGCCCTTGGCATCTTTATAGCATCCCAAGTAAGGAGGTGCTAAAAGAAAATGATGTATTATGTCAAAGGCATTCAGGAGCAACTGAAATGGCTCCAAATGGCCCAAACTGGAACACTTTGAAATTTATAGTATTGGATTGTAATACCAACTACAATGTAAACATTTATAAGTCCAAACTGATATAAATAAATAATTGAATAAGTAAATGAAGGAATAGAGACACATTTCTTATGCAGAAGAATTCCAAATAATTTACTTCACTGTCACAGAGGAGGGTTATAGTTCCCCACTCCTTAGGTGTAGACTGCTCATAGTCACCCCTTCCAAAGAGTACGGCGTGGGAGTGGGAAAATAAACAAGAGTAACTTTGCGGTGGAGAAACGTGACAAACACTATACCATCCAGGTGATAAAGTTTAGCAGCAACAGTGGTAACTCATGTTAACAACATGTACCTTAATATTATGTGATGAAAATTGCACTTTACCTCTGTGATCTTCATTTCAAAAGCCACAGTGCCAGTCTAAACATAAGAAAACCGCTGGACAAATCCCAATTGAAGGGCATTCTGCAAAACACCCAAGCAGGACTCCTCAAAGTTGTCAAGCTCAGCAAGAATAAGAAAAGCTGAAAATACTGTCACAGTCTTGGTGAAATACTTGCTGTCGTAAGAAATGACACAGACAAATGATTTTCATGGAAGGCAAATAAAGGGCAACTTCGTTGACATGTTCCTGTCAGCAACTGATTTAGGACATGTGTAGTCTATTGTCCTTTGTCTCTAGAATGAGACATTCTAGATGATAGTTGTATATGGTGATAGTTGTATATGTCATAGTTGTATATGGTACAGTTCACTCTATGACAGTGTCATCATTTAATATTATGAAATAGTTTTTAATAGTATACTTTGGATCACAATCCAATTGACTATTAATTTCTACATATGTGAGGAAATATTTGTTAGAGTCCTTGAACATTTTATAAGTGATTATTGGAGAACAATTGGACGGACAAATTAGGAAGGGTATAGAACTTCATCAAGAACAGATTTTATCAACATTCCCTTAGTTTTCGGCTATGTTTAGGCTACAGGAAAACAACCACAATTTGCCTCTTAAAATAATGTATTTTCCATGTAATGAAAACTCTTCAAGATAAAACTTGTTCTGTGTTCTACTACCTTCAGGCAGAAACCTTAAACTTCAGGCAGAAGTTTTAAAGTATTGATCTCACTCTTGCAGTTTTATTTTTGGAATAAGATATCCTTATGGGAAAGTTCTCTTACTGGTATTCTGTCTAAATATGGCAACCAGGATGGAAAAGAGTCTTCACAGAAACATAATCAACTATGTTATAAAAAAAACCCCAAAAGGTCACTTAAATACTTTAACAGATTATTTTTTCCTCTTTTCATAAAATTTTATTACAATTAATTTTTTTATATTTTATTTATTTATTTTATTATTTCAGCATATTATGGGGGTACAATTGTTTAAGTTACATATATTGCCCTTGCCTCCCTTTCCCCCCGAATCAGAGAGTCAGAGCTTCAACCGTGTTCATCCCCCAGATGATGTGCATTGCACTCATTATATATGTATACACTCATCCCCTCCTCCCCACCCCCATCTGCCCAACACCCGATGAATGGATGAATGTTATTCTTATATGTGCACTTAGGGTTGATCAGTGAAACCAATTTGATGGTGAGTACATGTGGTGCTTATTTTTCCATTCTTGAGATACTTCAGTTAGTAGAATGGGTTCCAGCTCTATCCAGGAAAATACAAGAGGTGTTATATCACCGTCGTTTCTTGTAGCTGAGTAGTACTCCATGGCATACATAGAGCACATTTTCTTAAACCACTCATGTATTGATAGGCACTTGGGTTGTTTCCACATCTTTGCAATTGTGAATTGTGCTGCTATAAACATTTGAGTGCAGGTGTATTTTTCATAGAATACCTTTTTTTCCTTTGGGCAAATACCCAGTAGTGGGATTGCTGGATCAAATGGTAGATCTACTAGTAGCTCTTTAAGGTATCTCCATATTGCTTTCCACAGAGGTTGCACTAGTTTGCAGTCCCACCAGCAGTATACGAGTGTTCCTATCTCTCCACATCCATGACAACATTTATTGTTTTGGGACTTTTTGATAAAGGCCATTCTTACTGGAGATAAGTGATATCTCATTGTGGTTTTGATTTGCATTTCCCTGATGATTAGAGATGTTGAGCATTTTTACCTACGTTTGTTGGCCATTGTTCTGTCTTCTTTAAAAGTTTCTGTTCGTGTCCTTGTCCACTTTTTGATAGGGGTGTGTGATTTTTTCTTGCTGATTTTCCTGAGTTTTAAATAGATTCTAGTTATCAGCCCTTTATTGGATGTGTAGCATGCGAATATTTTCTCCCATTCTGTAGGTTGTCTGTTTGCTCTTGTGACAGATTCTTTGGCTGTGAAGAAGCTTTTTAATTTGATCAGGTCCCATTTATTTATTTTTGTTGTTGCTGTGACTGCCTTTGGGGTCTTCCTCATAAATTCTTTGTCTAGGCCAATGTCTATAAGAGTATTTCCAATGTTTTCCTCTAGAATCTTATAGTTTTCACGCTGTAGGTTTAAGTCTGTTATCCACCGTGAGTTGATTTTTGTGAGATGTAAAAGGTGTGGATCCTGTTTCAATCTTCTACAGTGGCTATCCATTTTTCCCACCACCATTTATTGAATAAGGATTCTTTTCTCCATTGTATATTTTTGTCTGCTTTGTCAAAGATTAGATAGCTATATGAGGATGCTTTTATATCTTGATTCTCAGTTCTCTTCCACTGGTAAATATACCTGTTCTTGTGCCAATACCAAGCTGTTTTAAATACTATAGCCTTGTAGTATAGTTTGAAGTCTGGTAAATTGATACCTCCTATTTTGTTATTATTGCCTAGGATTGCTTTTGCTATACCGGGTCTTCTCTGGTTCCATACAAAGCATAAAATTATTTTTTTCTATATCTGTGAAAAATGATGTTGCTATTTTAATAGGGATTGCATTGAATCTGTAGATCACTTTTTAGTATAGACATTTTAACAATGTTGATTCTGCCGACCGATTAGCATGGTATGGTTTTCCACCTGTTTACGTTCTCTGCTATTTCTCTCCTCAGTGTTTCATAGTTCTCCCTGTAGAGGTCTTTTACCTCCTTAGTTAAATGTATTCCTAGGTACTTTATTTTCTTTGTTGCTATTGTGAAGGGTACTGAGTTTTTGAATTGGTTCTCAGTTTGACTGTTATTGGCGTATATGAGTGCCTCTGTTTTGTGTTTATTGATTTTGTATCTTGAGACTTTACTGAATTCATTTATCAATTCCAGGAGTCTCTTGGTTGAATCCTTGGGGTTTTCTAGATATAGTATCATATCATCAGCAAAGAGTTAGAGTTTTATCTCTTCTGCCTCCATTTGGATGCCTTAATTCCCCTCTCTTGTCTAATTGCTCTAGCAAGAACTTCCTGCACTATGTTGAATAGAAGTGGAGATAGTGGCCAACCTTGTCTGGTTCCAGTTCTAAGTAGAAATGCTTTCTATTTTTCCCCATTCAGTCTGATGTTGGCTGTGGGTCTGTCATATATGGCTTGTATCATTTTTAGGTAAGCCCCATCTATGCCCATTTTATTAAGCGTTCTTATCATAAAAGGGTTTTGCATTTTGTCAAATGCTTTTTCTATGTCTATTGAGAAGATCATATGGTCTTTGTTTTTGCTTCCATTTATGTGGTGAATTACATTTATAGATTTGCATATGTTGAACCATCCCTGCATCTCTGGGATGAAGCCCACTTGGTAGTGATAGATTATTTTTTGATAAGCACCTGAATTAGGGTTGCTGGGATTTTGTTGAGAATTGTTGCATCTATATTCATAAGAGATATTGGCCTGTAATTTTCTTTTTTTGTTGCGTGCTTTCCTGGTTTTGGTTTCAGGGTTATGTTCACTTTGTCAAACGTGTTGGGGAGAATTCCTTCCTTCTCCTTGTTGTGGCCTAATTTCTGAAGGATAGATACCAGTTCTTCTTTGTAGGTCTGGTAAAATTTGGATGTGAAACCATCTGGTCTGGGACTTTTCTTTTTAGGAAGGTTTTTTATTGCTGTTTCAATTTCATTACTTGATATTGGTCTGCCCAGGAATTCTATTCTTCCTGGTTGAGCCTAGGGAGGCTGTGTGTTTCTAAAAATTTGTCCATTTCCTCCACATTTTCCAGTTTGTGTGCATAACGGTTTTTATATTATTCATAGATGATATCTTGTATCTCCATGGCATGAGTTGTAATTTCTCCTATGTTCCTGATGGAGCTTATTAGCATTCTATCTTTTCTGCTTCTTGTTAGTGTAGCCAAAGGTGTGTCACTTTTGTTTATTTTTTTAAAGAACCAACTTTTTATTTTATTAATCTTCCATATAGTTTTCTTGTTGTCAATTTCATTTAGTTCTGATTTGATCTTCTTAATTTCACTTCCTCTGCTGGGTTTCAGGTCAGTCTGTTCATCTTTTTTCAGCTCTTTGAGATGATTCATTAGGTTGTCTCTTTGTGATCTTTCTGTCTTTTGGATATAGGCATTTATGGAAATAAACTTTCCTCTCAGGACTGCTTTAGCTGTGTGTGACAGATTTTGGTAACTTGTGTCTCCTTTGTCATTTAGTTCAAAGAATCTTTTCATTTCCCTCTTGATTTCCTCATTTATGAAATAATCATTCAGCAGAAGGTTGTTTAGTTTCCATGACTTTGTGTAGATCTGAGAGTTTCTGTTGGGGTTGACTTCTAATTTTGTTCCACTGTGATCTCAGGAGATGCATGGTATAATTTCTATTTTTTTTTTAATTTTTCAAGACATGGTTTGTGTCCTAGGATATGATCAGTCTTAGAGAATGTCCCATGAGCTAATGAGAAGAACGTATATTGAGTGGTTTTTGGGTAGAATGTTCTTTAAATGTCAGTCCAACCCATTTGTTCTAGAGTTCTGTTTCAGTCCATTCTTTCTTTGTTAATTTTCTGTTTGGAGGATCTGTCCTGTGCTTTCAGAGGGGTGTTGAAGTCTCCAGCTTTTATGGTGTTGCTGTTTATAATTTTGTTTAGATCAAGTAGAGTTTGCTTTATGAATCTGGGTGTACTTAAGTTGGGTGCATACATATTTAGAATTGTTAGGTATTCTTGTTGAACTGTACCCTTTACCTTTATGTAGTGACCCTCTTTTTCTTTCATTACTTTTGTTAATTTAAAGATAAGTTACCTGCCATCAAAAGTACCACGCCAGCCTTCTTTTGGCTTCTGTTTGCTTGAAATATTATTTTCCACCAGTTCACGTTGAGTCTGAATGCATCCTTGTAGGTTAGATGTGTTTTCTGAAGACTGAAGATACTTGGCTTATGTGTATTTATCTATTCAGCCAGCCTATGTCTCTTTAGTGGGCAATTCAATCATTCACATTTATTGAGAGAACTGATAGGTGGGGCAACTTTCTGATCATCCTATTTGGTTAAACATGGTTCCTTTGTTTTCTCTTTTAAGCCATTGTGGCATCTGGCCTTTGATCTTTAGCTTTTGACTGATTTTACATCCATGAGTGTTTATTGTGCTGATCCGTGTGTAACAGAGTTTTGAGTACTTCTTGGAGGGCTGGTCTTGTCTTGGTGAATTTCCTCAGTCTTTGCTTATCTGAGAATGTTTTTATTTCTCCTTTGTATACAAAACTTATTTTTGCAGGGTGCATGATTCTAGGCTGGGCATTATTCTGTTTGATAAGAATGAGAATGGGGCTCCAATCTCTTCTTGCTTGTAAGGTTTCAGTTGAGAAATCTGGAGTTATTTGGATGGGCTTTCCTTTGTATGTTACTTGTTTCTTTAACCTTACTGCTTGTAGAAGGGCCTCTTTATTGGATATTGTTGTCAGTCTGATTACTGCATGTTGTGGTGTCTTCCTGTTTGCAATGAATATCCCAGGTGTCTTTTGAGCTTCTTGTACCTAGATATCTAGATTTTTAGCAAGGCCTGAGAAATTTTCCCCTATTATATCTTCAAACAGTGTATCCAACCCTTGTGAATTTTCTTGTTCACTCTCAGGGATGCCCATAGGCACATTCACATTTCACATTAGGCTTCTTCACATAATCCCACATTTCTTGTAGGCTTTGCTCTTTTCTCTTATTTCTCTGCTCTATCTCTGTGACTACTTATTTAATTGGAAGGAGATTCTTTCTTTTGTATAATCTACCCTGTTCTTGAGGCTTTCCACTGTGTTTTGTCGTTCCATGAATAAATTCTTCTTTTCCAGGAGTTCAGTTTGATTTTTCTTTAATATTTCAATTTCTTTAGTGAATTTTTCTTCCAAGTCCTGGATTTTTTTGGTGGTTTCTTTGCATTGGTTATCCATTTTTTCTTGCATACCATTGAGTTTTCTTACAATCCATGTTTGAAATTCTTCTGTCATTTAGTGTTCTGAATTTGGTTAATGTCCATTGCTAGAGAGCTGGTGTTCCTTCTTGGAGGTGTGCTTTCCATTTGATTCTTCATACTTCCAGAGTTCTTTCACTGAGTCCTTCCCATCTGGATCAGCCATTGCTTCCGACCTTTCAGTTTTCGTTTTGTAAGTATCACGCCTTGTGTAGGCTCTGTTCCAGTAGATGCTGTAGGGACAAGGCAGATCGCAGCTCCTGCCTATGAGCTGGATGTGTGTGCTTCTTTGTTTGCTTTATCTGCCACTAGGGGGAGCTACTAATATGTTGTTCAGGTTTCTTGTACCACAGTTGGGAGGCTGCTCCTGATTGGAGGGGTTACTTGGGGAGCCTATTGTGGCCTCTTGCCAGGATATTTGTTCCCTGACCACTTATTTTGTTCATATAAAAATTCACTTATTTTTGCAGTTTGCATTTAGTTAAACATTTGAAAATCTGAAGCTCTTCACACCTGGCAGTTACCATCAAAATGCAGTGTTGGCCGCGGCCTGGAGGGGGGGGTTGTGAGAGTACACAGGCACATTTCATCCAGCTTGAGCCATTGGTACAACAGCACGGCTCAGGGTTCCTATTTTTAGCATAATCCTCACATAGGGAGAGAACTCAGAATCTAACTTGCATAATGGCCGGAAAAGAACTGTTTTTTTTTTTCCAAATCCAACAGGTTCAGATTTAAGAAAAGGAGTCAAATCCCTTTTGGGACTAGGATATCAAAGAAAAAGAAATGAGAAGAATTTTAGAGACACATACCTCTAACATTGCAGTGAGGTTGAGAATTTAGAGTTCAGTTCCCCATACCATTGCCTCACATGCACCGTAGAAATCACAGATCTGCCCCCACAACCATGGGGATTCTGGTGCCAATCCCCATCAAGTTCACACTGGAGGTGGTTCTCTCTCTCTCTTCCCCTTTCTCCCTCTCCCCCATCTCTCTTTTCTCTTTCCCTCCTCATTCATCCCCAGAGGTTGTTTTTCCTGGCACATGAGATTGAGCCACTCCTGCTTGAATGCTTCTCTGATCCTACATGGCATGAATTGGGGGAAACAGGCTTGCTGTCCTTGAGCCTCATAAGAGTCACTTGGGTCCCCCAGGTTGCTCTTGCATGGAATGATCATCAATTCTGATAGATTAATGTTCTTACTATAGGGCACAGAAAATAATTCTGGTGTAAGAGGAAAGATCAATGAAAATATGCTACGAATATCTGTGGTGCACTCAAAACTTACCTATTTCTGATGCACCTAATTTCCCAAAGGAAGACCTGATGATAAAATCTTGTAGAATGCCTGTGCCGAGGAGTCTCCCCTTAAAGAGCTTCTCCAGTGGCAGAGAAGCCAACTGTGGCAAGAGGAACAGGGCAGATGCATTTCAATACTGCCTTCAACATCAGCTAAAGTTCCTCATTAGGGGGAAAAAAAAAAAACACTCTGTACAAATATAATTTAAGATTTAAAAGAAATCATTAATCAAATTGGCTGTCTCTAAGATTTGTCTTGAGTGATTTTGCTAACATAGTAAAGATGTAAAAGCCATCTTCTGTCACCTTAAAATTTACAACCTGAATTAGTAAGATGGTTTGAGTCAACGTGTAAGATTTTTTGAAACCATTAGGTAATTGTGGTTGCCAGTGGCTTTATTAATCCATAATCTCATTTTATTAACATGTAAACTAAAGTCTGCTCTAAATTGCTTTAGCACCAAGTGACAGCAGGGGCAGAGGGAGGAAATTCATGAAAGTCATGTCTGAAATCAGAAGTTCACATCAGTTTCCTCTGAACATTGACTGAACCTGGCATGCAACAGGGCACAACCATCATTTGCTAATTCCCAGTAAAAGAAAAAGGAAAAATAAAACACAAAATGAAAATAGTTTTGTGTAGCATTTTTCAAACTGACCTGGTGGCATTCCTTCATGGTTAATATGGGGAAGAAAGTAGGGAAGAGATAAACAAGCTTAGGTTCCAACCACTTTCCTTCTTTTGCTGGTTACTTTATTTTGGAGATTTTGGTTGCCATATTCTTAGCATTGCTATATATATATATAGACAGTACATTGCACAAATAAGAGATCACCAAACAAAACGATGATCAGTTTCATTGCCCGAAAATGTATAACCACATCTTTCCTATTATCTTTCCAAAAGTGAGGAAATCATTTTAATATCTTCAAAATAAGTAACCATGACTTACTTTTCAGTTTCAGTCTCCTGAGCAGAATTGTTGGAATGGGCCTCATGACCTTTTGAAAATTAATGGGAATTAGCTGGGCCATGTCATAGCTCCTCTGCAGAAGGCTTAATGAATGAATATGACAACGGAGGAAAACAAAGACATTTTTAAAAATTGCATTTTTTCTTCTAAGTTGAACTAATTATGAAAATTTCAGTATCAATACTAATTTCAAATTAAAATATATTCTAGATCAGGGATTTATGCATTTGGGTAATATATATTAAGGATAATGCATGCTCCCACAAATGACACAGAGAAAAGCCAGATAAATTTACAAATTATATATTCAAAGGTCTGAATGAACTGCAGAAGTTATGAAGACTAGAGAGACTAAAATTCTAGGAATGGGAGAAATGTTCCCAAATGAGCAGAGGAAACAGCTTTTGCACCAATTCCAGGGCTGAGCTAAATGGTACAGATGAAGAGCTGGCACAGAAAGAAGGCTGTTACTAGGAAAAACAAATTAAAACACCAAACTTTTTGAGGCAAATGGAGTGTGAAGATTTGAGGGGACAGCATCACGTGATTAATTCTCACCACAAGACAGGACTACAGGAGGCTTCGGCGCTGGTCTGAGCACTTCAGGAATTAAAGAGAAGCCTCCTGTATTCTCAGGATGCTTGGAACAAACCTGAACACGGAATTGTCCTGAGACAAAATCAGGGAATAACAGAGAGAGTCGGTAATTGACACTGAGGATCTACAGTCACTTTACCAAGAGGAACTTAAAACCCTGCCTACTGCCAGAAGATGCAAGAGCTTTCAGCTCTTAGAAAAGGACACTGCTGCAGGACAGAGAAAGACCAGGTGTGCCGCTATCCATCTGCACCAGGGTGAGGAAGTTAGAGATTAAGCCCAAAGGTAGCCAACACTGCACTCAATATACTTGCAAAATTTGAAGCTTTGCAGAATTGAAGCACAAAAGCTCTTCCATAGCCTCTGAAGGCTCAGCAGACAAAAATGTGCCAAACTCGCAATGAGAAGCCTTAGAAAGCTACAACTTAGAAAGAAGAATTAATTAAAGACAGACTGATTTTTAACAAACTGTCTGTGTCCTGACCCATCCCAAACCCTGACTGGATGGAGGTGATCAGCCTAAATCTGTTTGGAAAAGGAGGCATAGCCACCCTAATGGAACGTAACCACCTGAAGTATCTGTGATTTCACATACTGTCCAGAATACAGTGAAAAGAAGTCATATTTAGTAAATGAAGTAAGAGCACGTAATCAATAGTAAGAGAAAGAAAACAGAGGATGGGAGCAGAGCCACAGATGATTCAGATCTTAAAAGTAGCAAACAAGAAATTTAACTATAATTACCATCTTTAAGAAAATAAAAAGTATATAAAAGAATAAATAATTTATTCACATAATTTGAATCTATAAAAATAGTTAAAATTCTAAAAGTAAAAACTACAATATTGAAATTGATTTTGCAACAGATAATTTTAAAACAGATTGAACATACTACAAACAAAGTAATTTAACTGGAAGATAGGAAAATGGAGAATACTGTTACTGAATCTTAGGCTGAAGAAATAATAACAAAATATAATGGAAATAACAGAGCAGATTATAAGAGTTATTAAGATTATGCTCAAAAGTCAAACATATTTGTAGTTGGAATTAAAAAAGTTAGAAAATAGTCAGTGATAGAAATAAGATATGAAGACGTGATTCATAATTTTCCAAAACATAAGAAAAATATTAACTCACAGATTCATGAACCTCAATAATCACCATCAGAATAAATACAAAAAATAACACTTCTCTGAATCAAAGACCATGAGAAAAAGCAATTGTTTAAAACAAGGTTCTTAAATCCTCACTGAGAGAGTCAATGTCTTTTCCCGAGGACCTTCAAAGGAGCACCAGTGAGACTTAGGGGTGACAAAATGACAGACGATAGAAAATGGAATGAAAAACATGGAGAGGCCGGGCACGGTGGCTCACGCCTGTAATCCTAGCACTCTGGGAGGCCGAGGTGGGCGGATCGTTTGAGCTCAGGAGTTCGAGACCAGCCTGAGCAAGAGCGAGACCCCATCTCTACTAAAAATAGAAAGAAATTATATAGACAGCTAAAAATATGTAGAAAACATTAGCCGGACATGGTGGCAAATGCCTGTAGTCCCAGTTACTCAGGAGGCTGAGACAGAAGGATCCCTTGAGCTCAGGAGTTTGAGGTTGCTGTGAGCTAGGCTGACGCCACAGCACTCACTCTAGCCTGGGCAACAGAGTGAGACTCTGTCTCAAAAAAAAAAAAAGAAAAAAAGAAAAAAAAACATGGAGAGTTGGGAAAAAATGCCACTTTACAAGTCTATTCCAAGTAAAAGTGTCCTCCACGGTGAAGTTGACCTCAGGAAGCAAAACTGAAGCGATCAGTTACTAGCAGTTTTGCACTAAAAAAAAAACGAATAAAGGGAGTTTATCAAGCAATAGAAAAAAGCCTGAGAAGGGCAGAAGAAAAGGCAGTATGAAATGGAGACACAAAGACAGAATGGCAGTGTGAGTAAGTATGAGGAGCACTGATTGCACAAAACAAAAACAGTGATGCTCTGTGTGGGTTAAAATTTGTGCAGAACTAAAATGCATGGCAATTGCATGCAGAGAGAGAGTAAATGGCACAAGCAAGATTCAAGCAGAAGAGAGTGTGTGGTAAAACTAGTAACTTTTTTAAACAATTGCATTTCAAAAATAAATGTTGTCATCTCTAGATTAACCAATAAAAAAAGAAGAAAAGAATAAAATCCATATATAACAAACCCACAGCCAACATCATACTGAATGGGGAAAAATTGAAAGCATTCCCACTTAGAACTGGAACCAGACAAGATTGCTCACTGTCCCCAATGCTATTCAACATAGTGCTGGAAGTCCTTGCAAGAGCAATCAGGAAAGAGAGCAGAACCAAGGGTGTCCAAATGAGGACAGAAGACATTAAACTTTCACTCTTTGCTGATGATATGATATTATATTTAGAAAACCCCAAGGATTCAACCAAGAGACTCCTGGAATTGATAAATGAATTCAGTAGAGTCTCAGGATACAAAATCAGTAAACACAAATCAGAGGCATTCATATATGCCAATATCAGTCCAATGAGAACAAAATCAAAGACTCAATACCCTTCACCGTAGCAACAAAGAAAATAAAGTACCTAGGAATACATTTAACTAAGGAGGTAAAAGACCTCTACAGGGAGAACTATGAAACACTGAGGAAGGAAATAGCAGAGGACGTAAACAGGTGGAAAACTATACCATGCTCATGGGTAGGCAGAATCAACATTGTTAAAATGTCTATACTACCCAAAGTGATCTACAGATTCAATACAATCCCTATTGAAATTCACCACATAAATAAATCTCTGCAAAGTTCAAAGAATCAGAAACATTCAATGTATCATTTTTAGCACAATTAAATTATAGCCAAATTAATAATAAAATGGAAAAATACCAGGACTTAAAACATTCTTCAATAAGTCATCATTCAATTCAATAAATTACCAACATCATTTTCACTGATACAGAAAAAATAATTTTACACTTTGTATGGAACCAAACAAGACCCCATTTAGCAAAAGCAATTTTAAGCAATAAGAACAAAATGGAGGTATTAATTTACCAGACTTCAAAATATACTACAAGGCTGTGGTTATTAAAACAGCTTGGTATTGACACAAGAACAGGGACACAGACCAGTGGAACAGTATCAAGAATCCAGATATAAAACCACCCTCATATAGCCATCTAATCTTTGACAAAGCAGACAAAAACATACTCTGGGGAAAAGAATCCTTATTCAATAAATGGTGCTGGGAAAACTGGATAGCCACATGTAGAAGTCTGAAACAGGATCCGTACCTTTCACCTCTCACAAAAATCAAATCATGGTGGATAACAGACTTAAACCTTAGGAGTGAAACTATTAGAATTCTAGAAGACAATGTGGGAAAGACTCTTATAGACATCAGCATAGGCAAAGAATTTATGAAGAAGACCCCAAAGGCAATCACAGCAGCAACAAAAATAAATAAATTGGACCTGATCGAATTAAAAAGCTTCTGCACAGCCAAAGAAACTGTCACGAGAGTAAACAGACAACCTACAGAATGGGAAAAAATTTTCGCATGCTACACATCCGATAAAGGACTGATAACTAGAATCTATTTAGAACTCAGGAAAAGAAGCAAGAAAAAAATCAAACAACCCTATCAAAAAGTGGGCAAAGGACATGAACAAAAATTTTTCAAAAGAAGACAGAAGAATGGCCAACAAACATATGAAAAAAATGCTCAACATCTCTAATCATCAGAGAAATGCAAATCAAAATCACAATGAGATATCACTTAACTCCAGTGAGAATGGCCTTTATCAAAAAGTCCCATAACAATAAATGTTGGCATGGATGTGGAGAGACAGGAACACTCATACACTGCTGGTGGGACTGCAAACTAGTGCAACCTCTGTGGAAAGCAATATGGAGATACCTTAAACAGATACAAGTAGACCTACCATTTGATCCTGCAATCCCATTATTGGGCATCTACACAAAAGAACAAAAGGCATTCTATAACAAAGATATCTGCACCCAAATGTTTATAGCAGCACAATACACAATTGCAAAGATGTGGAAACAACTCAAGTGCCCATCAATACATGAGTGGATTAATAAAATGTGCTCTATGTATACCATGGAGTACTACTCAGCTATAAGAAACAATGGTGATATAGCACCTCTTGTATTTTCCTGGTAAGAGTTGGAACCCATTCTGCTAAGTGAAGTATCCCAAGAATGGAAAAATAAGCACCACATGTACTCACCATCAAATTGGTTTCACTGACCATCACCTAAGAGCACATTTAGGAATAGCATTGATCGGGCGTTGGGCAGATGTGGGTGGGGAGGGGATGTGTGTACACGTACATAATGAGTGCGATGTACACTGTCTAGGAGATGGACATGTTTAAAGCTCTGACTCGGGGGTGGGGGTGGGGGAGGCAAGGGCAATATATGTAACCTAAACTTTTGTACCCCTACAATATGCTGAAATAAGAATTAAAAAAAAGAATATATAACTAACAAAAAAGATAGAGTGAGAATAAAATACTCAATTAATATTGTATTTATACAAAAAAAGGAAAAAAGAGGAACAAACAAGCATGTTAAACATCTTGGCAAAGTAGAAAGCAAAGAATTTTAAAAGTTAATAAATAAAGAGATGGGAAAAGAGTTAAAATGATCTAAGATCCTAGCAGAATAGAGAAAATGGCAAGATTAATAAGTTGTAATAAGTTATGGATCAAAGTTAAGTTATACACTAAAAGAATAGTAAAGAATGTATAACTACAAAGTTAATAAAGAATAAAAATAGGATACTAAAAATAATGTTTCATCGTACAAAAGAATTCAAGAATGGAACATAAAATAGATTTGTGAAATATAAAGCAAATGATAAAGCTATGTTTAAAAAAACACAGGCATTTAATAACAATAAAGAGAACAATTCAACAGAAAGTCAAGGAAACTTAAATAATGTTCACTCAATAAATTGACTTCAAAATTATGTTTATAAATTCACAAACTAAGAAGACCAAATCCAAAGGCATAGTGGGAGCTTTCACATAATTAATAGCCCATCAAACAACAGACAATACAAGTAAAAACATAGAAATTTTGGTACCACAATAAATAAATAATTTAATTGATGTATTTAATACCTAATGGAACTAAATTCACATTTTTAAAGTACAAATGAGAAATTCACCACATAAAGAAATCTCTGCAATGTTCAAAGAATCAGAAACATTCAATGTATCATTTTTAGCACAATTAAATTAATAGCAAAATTAATAAGAAAACAGAAAAATACCAGGACTTAAAACATTCTTCAATAAGTCATGATTCAAAGATAAAATTGGCATAATTTTAAAATATATTGACATAACGATAATGACAATAAAACATGTTTTTGTATTTCCTACAGTCTAGGAAATTTTAAACCTTGAACTTTAGGAAAAGAAAAAATCTGCATATGAATGAATTAAACTTCTTACCTGAAGAAAATAATTTTAAAAATGAAATAAAAGCCAAAGAAAGTAAAGTCAAAGACGTATGCAACTGAGAAGACAATTCAGTGAAATACATTAACATATATGTAGGTACCTATAATATATAACAACATACAGATACAGATATAACAGATGTTATAAAAATAGATACAATAGAGAAAAAGAACAAAGTTAAAACATTTTCCTTGGAAAGAGTAGTAAAATTGACATTGTCCAGGATAACCATATCATAGGGCTGCAAAACAAGTCTTAGTAAATTTCAAAAGACTGAGCTAATATAAAGCACCTATTTGACCAATATGGAATGAAGGTATTAGGTCATTACATATGAAATTTCCAACTCTGAATCCAAAGTGTGGTTTATTATATCTCAAACAAGCAGCAGTACAATTAACCAAACTATGTACCTAAACTATCAACACAGTTTTGCCATCTTAAGGGTAGCTTGTTTATGGCAGCAGAGAAGAAGGCTGGAGAGCAAGTGACAACAAAATTGCAAAAGGCATTTTCTATAGCTTGTTGAGAATTGAAGATTTTTTCCTTACAAGAAGAGGTCCAAAGCCTGGAAGAATTGGTAGTCAGTTAGTGCAAGTTCTGGTGAATACGGTGGATAACAGAGAGTTTCCAAGCCCAGCCTCTGTAGTTGGAGCAGTTGTTTGTGCAACATGTGGTCAAGCATTGTCTTGTAAGAGGATTGGTCTGTCTCTATTGATCAATATTAGCTGCTTAATCACAAACATCCTCATAATGTCATCTAATCAATTGCAATAGACATCCCCTATAGTCTATTGACCGGGTTTCATGAAGCTGTAGTGGATAATACCACTCTGGACCACCAAACGGACACCAGCAGCTTTTTTTCATGAATATTCAGTTTTGGGCTGTGTTTTGGCACTTTTTCTTTATCCAACCATTGTGCCAAATGCTTGTGATTGTCAAAAAGAATCCGTTTTTCATTACACATAACAATACAGTGGAGAATTCACTTTTGTGTCATGATCGCAAAGAAAGGCAAGCTCCGAGACGATTTTTCTTCTGACTCTTGTTTAATTCATACAGAACCCATCTATCCAGCTTCTTTACCTTGCTGATTTGCTTCAAATGGCCCAGTATTGTTGGAATACTAATATCAAACCTTACTGCTAATTCACACATAGGTTGAAATGGATTCGCTTCCACTGCAGCTTTCAGCTCATCATTTTTGATTTTGGTCTTTAGTGACATAATGACTCCTTTTCAAGATTAAAATCACCAGAGCAGAACTTCTCAAATCATCGATGTACTGTGCATGCATTAGCCACATCCTTCTCAAACAGTTCATTGATATTTCAAGCTGTCTGTGCTGCATTTGTTCCACAACAGAACTCATATTTGAAAATAATGTGAATTTTTGACTTATGGTTTCGCAAAAATTGCTCTAAAAATTTGAAAGATAATCATAACTCACAATGTGCATTGGCAAGACTGAGGATGTACCTTCACAATAAACATAAAACAAGAAGTGTCGAAGTGAAATGTCAGTGATATCAACTGTCAAACATAGCACTTAAGGAAATAGGACATTTCATACATAATAACCAATTACAATCAATCACACAGGAATATTGAAAAATTCACAAATGTTTGAAAATTATACAGTATATTTTTAAATAACCAATGGATCAAAGAAAAAAAACTACAAGAAGAATTAGAAAATATTTAGAGGTGAATGGAAATGGAAATACAATACGTCAAAACTTAGGGATGCAGTAAAAGCAGTAGCGCTCAGAAAGAAATTTATAGCAGTAAATGGCTATATTTTAAAAAGAAAGGAAGAGAAATCTGAAATCAATAACCTAACTTTACATCTTAAGGAACTAAACCTTTTTTAAAAGATGCAAGCTAAACCCAAAGCTAGAGGAAGAAAGAAAACAATATAAATTAGCTCAAAGATAAACAAAATAGAAGAAAGAAAATCAATAAAGAGGATTAATGAAACCAAAAATTGGCTCCTTGAAAAAATTAGCAAAATTATAAACTTTAGCTTGACTGACAAGAAAAGTAAAAGAGAGAAGACTCAAATAACTAAAATCAGATATGGAAGGGGGACATTACAACTGATCTTCAGAAATGAAAAAAAAATATATATATATATACATATATATATATATATATATATATCTCTAAACGAACACTCTTAAAAATATCCACCAAACTAGATAGCCAAAATGAGATGGACAAATATTTAGAAATACGTAAATTACAAAATAGATTCAAGAAGAAATAGAAAATGAGCAGACCTGTAACAAGTGAGAAGATTGAATCAGTAACGAAAAATACCCAACAAAGGAAAGTCCAGGACCAGATGGCTTCACTAGAGAATTCTACCCAAATATTTAAGTAAGAATTAACACATCTTTCTCAAAATCTTCCAAAAAATATAAAAAGAGGGAACACTTCCTGACTCAATCTATAATCTATACTTACCTAGACAATGACATCAAAAGAAAAAAAAAATCAGATCAATATTCCTTAAAAATACAGATGCAAAAATTCTCAACAAAATATTAGCAAAGTGAATACAATAGCATATTAAAATGATTATTAACTATGACCAGGTAGAATTTATAATAGGAATGCATAAGAAAGTCAGTCACTGCAATGCACCGTATTTATAGAACAAAGGGGAATAAAAGCATACATCATCTCAATTAACTAGAAAAGTCACTTAACAAAATCCTTCATGTTAAAAACTGTCAAAAAAAAAAAAAATTAAACACCTGATACTGGAAGAGAACTATCTCAACATGATAAATGACATTTATAGAACAATAGCTAACTTCACACTTGGTGAAAGTCTGAAAACTTTTCCCTATGATCAGGAACACAACAAAGAGGCCCACTTTCACTAATGCCATTCAGCATTTTATTGGAAGTTCTAGCCAGAGCAATTGTACAGGAAAAAAATGAATATATAAAAGTAACCAAATTGGAAAGGAAGACATAAAACTATCTCTATTCACAGATGAATGATCCTACATACAGAAAATCCCAAAGATTCCACAAGAAAACTGCTAGAGCTAATAAACAAATTCAGCAACATTTGAGAGTACAAAATTAACATGCAAAAAGCAATTATGTTTCTGTTCAACTGCCGTGAACAGTCTGAAAAAGAAATTAAGAAAGTAATTACATTTATAGTAACATCTAGAAGAATGAAATACCTAGAAATACATCTCTCTAAGGAGGTAAAATACATAAGTGTACATTGAAAACTAAACTATAAAACATTACTGAAATAACTACTTAAAGCCTAAGTAAATGGAAAGACATGATGTGTTCATGGGTAGGAACACTTATTATTAAGATAGAGAATACCTATCAAATTTCCTATAGCCTGTTTTGTAGGAATAAAAAATCCATTGTTTAAATTTATATGAAATCTTGAAGAAACAGCTGAGGTAAAAGACTGACTTACTAATTTCAAAACCTACAACAAAGTGAAAGTAAATATCACAATGTTATGGTGGCATAAGGAGAGACAAAGGAACAATGGAATAGAGCAGTAAGCCCAGAAATAATCCTATACATCTATGGCCAATTGATTTTTGACAAGGATATCAAGTCCATTCAATGGGAAAAGGACAATCTTTTCAACAAATGGCATTGGCACAACTGGATTTCCATCCATGGATGAAAAAAGTTGGATATCTACCTCATATCATATATAACAATTAACTAAAAATGAATAAATGACCTAAATATTGAGTTAATGCCATACAGTACTTAGGAGAAAATGAAGGGGTAAATGAATCTTCATGACCTTGGGTTAGGCAATGGATCTTTAGATACAATACCAAAAACAAAAACTAACTAAATAAATTAATAGATAAACAGGACTTCACAAAAACTAAAAAAAAAAAAAAAAAAAAAAAAGACTTTTATGTATCAAAGAACATTATCAAAAAAGTGAAAAAAGCAATCTGTAGAATGGGAGAAAATATTTTCTAATCATATATCTAATAGTTGAATACCAGAATATGTAAATAACTCCCACAAGTCAATAACTAAAAGACAAACAACCCAATTTAAAAATGGGCCAAAGATTTGAGTAGACATTTCTTCAAAGAAGCCATACAAATGCTTAAAAAGACATAAAAAAGATACTCAACATCCCTAGTCATTGGAGAAATTCTTACCAAAACCATGAGATATCACTGCACATCTACTAGGCTAGTTATAATACGAGAGAAATTAAAAGAAGGGAGGGGAGAAAAAACTAAGTGTTTGGTGACCGTGCAGAGAAAATGGAACTCTCATACATTGCTGGTGAGAATGTAAACTGGGGCCACTGTGCAAAACAGCTTGTCAATTCTTCATAGGCATAGGATTACCACATAACCCAGACATTCCTCTCCAAGGTATATGTCCAAGAGAATTGAAAACAAGGACTCAAACAGATACTTGTAAGCAGCATTATTCACAATAGCCAAAAAGGTAGAAAAAACCCAAGTTATTCTCAACAGATGAATGAAGAAACAAAATGCAATCTATAAAAGCAATAGACTACTATTTGGCCATGAAAAGGAATGACTTTCTGATATACACTATGACATGGCTGAACCCTAAAAACGGTATGCAAGGTGAAATAAGCCTGACACAAGAGGACAAACATTGTATGAATCCACTTACATGAAATATTTGAAATAGGCAAATGAATAGACTGAATAGATGAGCAGTTACCAGGGGCAAGGGGAAGGGGTGTTACTAAATGGACATACCGAGTTTCTGTTTGGGGTGATGAAACATTTTGGCAACAGACAGTGGTGATGGTTGCAGAACACTGCAAATGCAATGAATTCCACTGGAACTGACATTTAAGATGGTTAAAATGGAAACTTTTACATTATATATATTTTACCACAGGAAAAAAGTTTAAAAATTACCAACATAATATAGCACATTAATAGAAAATGGAGAAAAAATAATATGAAAATATTGATAGATACAGTGAAAGACATTAGCAGAATTCAGCAAACATTCATGCTAGAGTTCTAACAAAGTAGGAATAGAAAGAAATTTTCTTAATTTCAGAAATCAGAAATCAAGCATTGACAGGAATCATTAACAAGCAGCCTCTGCAGAGTGGAGAAATCCCACTAATTCCCCACACTGCATCTGAGATGTCAGCAAGGCCTCAGATTAGGTCTAAGCACAATGTCCCAGCTTGAATGTATCAGACTTGCCTTAACAAAGGCTAGCGTTAGGCCTCACCAAGATCCACAGGGGATGCAGAGTTTTGAGTTTGCATCCTATAAAATATGCACTGTGACACAGACGTCAGACTTTCCACAGATCTCCCCTAACAAAGTGTGAAGCGAAGCCTCCACAAGTTGAAAATAATTAGCCAGCAGTTGACCTGCCTATGAAAATAAAACATTAACTGTCTTTGTTGGAAGAATACACATTATCTAAAATGTCCACCATGCAGTAAACTGTGCTATATATACAATGGAAACCAAAATATAATTGATACTCAAGAAACACAAATAATTCAAAAGAAACAAACTGAGATACCCAAACCTGGCATTAAATATGAAACAGATTTTAAAGCAGCTATTATAAATTTGTTTGAGGATGTAAAGCTAAACAATCTAAATGAGTTAACAGATGGAAAACCTCAGCATAGAAAACATCAGAAAGGAAAATATGAGAATGTAGAATAGTACTAAAAAATTTCACAGCATGGAGTAAACAGAAGATCTTTGATGGGAGAAGGAAGTGTCTAAAATCAGATCAATAGAAATCGTACAATCCCAAGAGCAGAGAAAAAGATTTATGAAAAATGAGCACAGCCACTGGCATGTGTGGAATAGTGTCACAGAGTGTAGACTTCCTCAATGAAAAAAGGGAGAAAGTAAATTTCAAAAATGGCAGGAAACTTAAATTTGATGAAAAACACTTACTTAAAGGATCAGGAATCTCACCAAGCTGCAAGCAAAAATATAAAAAATAAAGAAAGAAAAGAAAGAAAATAAAAGAAAAGGAAGGAAGGAAAGAAAGAGAGAGAGAGAGAAAGAAAGAGAGGAGGGTCGAGGGAAGGAGAGGGAAAAGGAAGGAGAGAGGTAGGGAAGGAGGGAGGGAGGGAGGAGGGAGAAAAGAAGGAACGAGAAAAATCAAATAATCAAATCCAGGAATATAACAGTGGAACAGCTGAAAACAAAGATAAAGAGAAAATGTTAACATTAGTCAGGGAAAAAAGAGACATTATATACAGAGGAATGATGACTCACATGCAAAGTGAATTTTCAACAGAACTTATAGAGGTCAAGCAATGCGATAACATGTTTGAATAACTAAGAAAAATCTGAACTCTATATTCAGTAAAAATGCACTTCAAAAATGAGAGTTAAATAAAGATGTTTGCTAATAAGCAAAAACTGAGTTATCTTTTCAATTGACCTACACTACAAAAAAATGCCAAAAGCTGTTTTTAGGGTTGAAAGGAAATGGATTTACAGGAAGACACAAGATAAAATAATAAATAATAAAATTTTGATGAATGTCAAAGATGTGGGTTTTCCGCTTTTTGTAATTTCCTTATAAGATGTCTGACTATTTCAAGTAAAAAAACAGTAACATCAAGTGGTGCTAGTTATAATGTTGGAAATTTGCAATGAACGAGCAATTGAAAGGGTCAGGTATCACACGACATTTGGGGTGTGAAGTGGTGACACTAACATAGACTGGAATAAGGGAAGGAGGCGCATTGTGCTAGGCCGGCCACCAGGGCGCCGGTGCTGGCAGCCTGGTTTACAAGTGTGGTGAGGTTGACAAAACACTAATGTTGCCAAGGTGAGACAGGGCTGTTTTATGTCACCTCGGCCTCGGGGGCACTGCCGCTGGGCGTGGGCGTGGCATCAGCACTGCTGTCCTCCTGTGGAAAGATTAGACGAGAACGTGCCTTTCGGTCTTTATGGATGCCCCAGGACACGGAGACTTGGTCAGAAATGTGATTACGGGCACATCTCAGGCTGAACGTGCTGTCTTGGGCTGTCTGTTGCTGCCGGTGTCGGTGAATTTGAAGCTGGCGTCCCCAGGAATGCGCAGACCGAGACCGTGCCCGTCTGGCTTCGCAGAGGGCACGAAACGACCCATTGCTGATGTCAGTAGAAGTAATTCCACTGAGCCCTCGACAGTCAGAAATACATGGAAACTGCCGCAGAAGGCAGAATGTACGTTAAGGAAATTGGCCACAGCCCTAACACAGTACCGTCAGTGCTAATTTCTGTCTGGAATGGTAGGGACAGGCCGGAGGGAAGGCCGGGAAGGCCGGCGGGCCTCGGTCCGCTCCAGCGCGGCCGCCTGCAGCCCTGGCATCCGCCCTTGGGGACATCGACAAGATCGATGGTGTTTGTACTGTTCTTATACCGTGTGAAGAGAAACCTGTTGTTTTTTTTCTTATTTTTATGTTTTTTTTGTTTGTTTGTTTTGTTCTGTTTATATTCGACACCAAAACTTCCCAGGGAATTGCTAAGGCCAAATATTTACAGGCAGGAGTTGCAGTTGCTCACGGTCTACTTCTGGTGCGCTGTCTGCTGAAACTCGGTGATGAGAATTTGTGATTTTAGGGTTCACTGGTTTAGAGCAGGAAGTGAGGAGGTTTTAGTAAAGGTGAGGGGCCATCCCTCAGTATTGCTTTAAACATTGAGTGAAAAGCTATGGGAATGGTTCTTCAGTTGTAATACTTCATATTGATTAGGAGAGAAAAGGAAGAGCAACTTATAATTTATATAAGCTGCTACATAAGGACCAAAGTTCTATGATGATAAAGGCCATGTGTTGCATTAGAATTTTATTTTGTGTAGTTCTATCAATATTTAGTGAATTTGACAGTATAACTTCTTTAACTTAATCCATTCTTACATTCACAGATGCTACAGTGTAAAACAAAACAAGCAAAGTATAAAGCTTATAGTACATATTCAGATGTGCCCTTCTTTCAGATGTGGGTACCAGTTAACTGTACCCACTGTCTAGGAAAATAAATATGTTTGAAGCTGGAAAAAAGAAAAGAGTAATGGGAGAAGTAGACAAATATTCGATCATTTTTAGAGGTTTTAACAAGCTTCTGTCAGTAAGTGTTGGGAAAAAAAGCCAAATAATAACTAAAGCAGACTTGAAGAATACCATCTGTCACCTTGACCTACTTTACATTTATAAAGCACTTTACCCAACAGCTTTAGACACACATAATTTTGAAGTATTCATGGAACATTCACCATGAAAGATATATGCTTGGCTATAAGTCTCTGTGGCTTTCAAAGTTTTGAGATACTTTTTCTGATAGCTTTTTTTTAAACAATCTTATTGAAGTATAATTGACATACATTAAAGAGCCCATATTTAAAGTATCCAGTTTGATGCTTTACCATATTTATATACTCATAAAATCATGCCAGTAATAAAGTCTTTCTCAACAGTGTCTCTGTGACCTTTGCGTGCCCTCTCCCAACCCTCCCTGTGCCCTCAAACCTAGTCCCCAGGCAGCCAGGTGTGTGATGGTTGATTTTATGTGTCAGCTTGGTGTGGTTGAGGGACACCCAAACAGCTGGCAAACCATTATTTCTGGGTGTGTCTGTGAGGTGTCTGCTGCAGAGATTATCGCTCAAACTGGTGGACTGAGTAGCGAGGACCACTCTCCCCACGCGGATGGGTGTCATTCAAACCTTTGAGAGCCCCAGTAGCACAGAAGGTCCCTTCTGGAGCTGGACATCTGTCTTCTGCCCTCAGACATTGGACCTTTGACTCAGGCCTTTGTATTCCAGCACTTACACCAGCCACGACCTTGCGTGTCCGGCCTGCCATGGTAGAGTAGAAGCTACAACACTGGCCGCCCTGGTTCTCAGGCTTTCAGACTCAGACCGAATCGCACCACCAACTTCCCTGGTCCCCCAGCTGGCAGACAGCATGTGATGGCACGTCATGGGACTCCTCGGTACTCCATAATTGCGTGAGCCAATTCCCGGTACAAATCCACTCTTACAGGTATGTCCTGTTGGTTCGCTTCCTCTGGAGAACTCTGACTTACACAAAGCGATTTGCTTTATGCCACTATGGATTAGTTTGCATCTCCTAGAATTTATATACAAGATTGTGCATCCATAAAGTTGTGTATATCAATAGTTCATTCAATTTTTTTGTTTATCCATTTATCTATTGATGTATATTTAAGTTGTTTCCAGTTTTAGGCTATGAACACTTGCTTACAAAACATTGTAGGAATATACATTTTTATTTCTCTCAGGTAAATTTTTAGGAGAAGGATGATGAATCATAGGGTAAGCATATGTTATCATTTTAAGAAACTGTCCAACTATTTCACAAAGTGGTTGTATTCTTCGTGTGTGAAAAGTTTAGTTGTTTCACATCCTTGCCAACACTTGCTATGGTCAGTCTTTAAAAATTAGACTTTCTATTAGGTGAGTAGTGGCATGTCATTATGGTTTTAATTTGCATTTCTTTAATGTGTAATTATGTTGAGCATCTTTTCATGTACTTATTTGCCATCTACATATTTCCTTTTGTGAAATGTTTGTGCAAGTGAGTTTTTTTTTTGCATTATTATTAAATTTTGAGGGTTTTTAAAAATATCCAAGATACTTCCTGATAAAGTGTGAATTACAAGTATATTATTCTTCCTGTGTGTGTGTCTTGTTTTTCATTCTTTTAACAGTATCTTTCAAACAAGTTCTTAATTCTAAAAAAGTCCAATTCATCAATTGCTTTTTATTATGGGCTGCGATTTGGGTAAAATATAAAGAAAATTTTTGCTTAACTCCAGGGAACAAATATCTTCTATGTTTTCTTCAAATGGTTTTGTCTTTGGTTTTGTCTTTAGATCTATGAGCCATTTAGTTTTTGTGAATGATGTAAAGAATAGATCACTTTTTTACATATAGATATCCAATTATTCCAGTATTATTTTTTGAAAAGACTGTAATTTTTCCAACTAATTGCTTTTGACCTCTGTTGAAAATTAGTTTGTCATAAATGTGTGAGTCTTTTCCCATAGACTATACTCTGTTTTATATATATTTGTACTAATTCAGAGTAAAATAATAAAAATTAGAGCAAAAATCAATGAAATAAAAGCTGGAAAAAGAACTTAACAAATTTAAAAAGCAAAGAGTTGATTCTGCAAAAATATTGATTGAATTAATAAACACCTAGCAAGAATAATTGCATTTGTGGCAAGCGATGGATCCCATGGGCCCTTCCAAACCAGCGCCAGAGCCTGGCAGAGTCACTGGGGCAGACATGTTGATAGGAGACTCCTGGACTCTCTGAGGGGTGACTGGCTCTGTGACTCAACAGTGGCCTTGCTGAAATTTTCTCTGGTGCGTCACTGTAATCCGAGAAGCTCGCTCTCACTGTCCTTCCTGTTCCCACTCTCCGTCACTCAGCCAGACCTGCGGCCTGATGGCTCCCCGCACACTCCGGGCTCCTTCAATGTTTTCTCTCACGGGCATTTCCACTAATAAAGTGTTTGTGTGCTTAGTCCCTTCTGTTTCTTGCCTCAAGGAGAAGCAACGCCTTGGAATGAATGAGTGGCGCCAGGGGTCTGAGGAAGCAGGCGGCTGTGTGGACAAGGCCGGCACGTCCATCACCCAGCCACGAGGACTTGGCCCCATCTGGTACGCGGGGCAGATGGTCCCTGGAACAACTAAAGATTTCACCAGGAATGAGCTGGGAAAATATCCTAGAGGAGGAGAATGTTGTAGCAGATGAGATGATATTTTGCTTGAAAAATTATTGGAAGGAACAAGAACAGAAAACAGAATTGGATGGTTTTTGCTAAGTGGCACTGATGCTGTGAAGGAAAACATGGAGAGGACGAGGGCTGCGAAGTCTGGAAGCCAAAGGGCACGGAGAGCAGCTCACGGAGAGCCCGTTTCCTGCAGAGACAGCTGAGCAGCACGCTGGCACCTGCCTGCTGGTGTCTCGGGGCTCCAGGGCATTTGAGTGTCCGGCGGCAGCAGCTGTGTTACAAACGGAACAGGCCAGTGGTAGAGAAAACCTACAACCCTGAAAATTGGGACAGGGACACTTGATGCATATCCCCTAAGAGTATTGACCCCGCAGCATCCCTCTGCATCCCAGGGCGTGCAGAGGCGGCCCACACTCCCCTAGTGGGAGCTGGCACTGTGAGTGTGATGGAGGTGCTGTGGAGACCCCTGGCTGGCACAGCAATAGGTGCTCACTCAAAAGTAGCGACCACCTCCTCTCCTAGACACCAGGCCCAGCACAGCCTGGATGGGAGCATGCTGGACCTGGTAAGGGAAGGAGGAATAATGCATGTATTTCCCAGCATGTCCTGGCAAGGGCCAGGCAGAGCTCCTGGGCCCGGGTTTCAAGGCTGCTTATCAAAGGGGCTTGAATACAAGACAGGGTGCACAAGAATTCATTGGCTTTGGGGCCTTTTATCAGGACACAGGATGCATCATTGTAGAATTTGTAGGCATGGGAAAACTCACCACCAGGGTGATGCATAGAAGCCCAGGAAAAAAATAATGACCAAGCATCAGCACAGAGGAATATCTGAACTGCCCTGGCAGACGGCAGAGGCTGCAGGATGTGGGCACAGTTAGTATCTGCATCATGAAGGCAGAAGACACACCAGGATTATGCCTGATGGGAGGCCTGGAGACAGGCTGTTCCCAAAGCCACTGGGAATGTACTGGTGAGAGGGTACCAGCTCCACTGTGCAGAGTACTGGTGGTGGTGGGTGGCTGGTCACAGAGCTGATTCATCAATAATTGGAGCAAAATCATATGTCATCAGAGAAATGCAAATTAAAACGAAAATAAGACACTAGAACATACCCATTAGAGTAGCCCAAATCCAAACACTGACAGCACCGGATGTCGGTGAGGATGTGGAGCGGTGGGAACTCTGACTCATTCCTGGTGGAGAAGCAAAGGCCGCAGCTGCACGGGACGACAGCGTGGCAGCTTCTTACAAAACTAAACACACTCCTGCCAGCAATTGTGCTCCTTGGTATTTGTCTAAAAGAGTTGAAAAGTTATGTCTACACAAAAATCTGCACTTGGATGTGTATGGAGGGTTTATTTATAATTGCCAAAACTTGTAAGGAACCAAGATGTCCTTTAGTAGGTGAATGGATAAATAAACTGTGGTACCTACAGACAATGGAAATGAGCCATCTGGCCACAAAATGTCACAGAGAAACTTTAAATGCATATTACTAAGTGAAAGGAGCAAATCTGAAAAGCTATATACTGTATCTTTCCAACGCTGTGACCTTCCAGAAAAGGAAAGACTATGGATACAGTGAAAGGGTCAGTGTTTGCCAGGGGTTCAGGAAGAGGGACGGATGAGTAGGTGGACCATGGGGACTTTTAGAGCAGTGACAAAACTCTGTATGACCTGCAATGGTCAAGACATGTCATTATATGTACATTGGTCAAAAACTATAGAATATGCAACACTCGGAGTGAACCCTAATGTAAACAATAGGGAGTTAGCTACTAATCTATCAGGATGGTCTCCTCAGTTGTGGCCAATGTACCACAAAAAATGCAAGATGTCCATAAATGGAGAAACCTGGGGGACAGGTGCAAAGCAAATTGAAATTCTCTGTACTTCCTGCTCATTTTTCTGTAAACCTAAAACTCCTTTAAGAAATAAAGTCTATTAATTAAAAAAATTTAGCTCACAAACCACACAAAAGCAGGTGGTGGACCAGATTTGGCCCTATTGTAGATTCTGGCAGACGTCACTAAAGTGGCTTTTATACCAGATGGAGTCTCCTTACTAGGATACTTTAATAAGGTCAGTTATGTGGTCTGTGGCCCTTAAATTGGCAAATACTCTCCTTTATGTTCAAATTAGAAAAAACAATCAGAAGTAGTTCTTGTCCGTGTGGGATAAACAACACTGCTTATTTAAGTTTAACTCAGGCCTATATTTACTCTTCTTCCCCCATCATAATATAGTCCGAAGAGCTCAGGCCAGTTGGCCTCCGGAAGGACAGCTCTCAGATCGGTTACATCGATGGCATCATGCTGGCTGCACAGGATGAGCAAGGGCTGCAGTCTGATAAAACACACATGCCCTGGCGGATAGCTATAAACCCTGCAAGGACATGAGAGCTGGCCACTTCAGTGAGGTTTGTAAGGGCCCCAGTGGTCCATGTCATGCCAGAGTATCCCCCTTTACAGTAAAAGACACTGTGTTGCATCCTATACCCTTAGCACAGACAGGGCTTATGGTGCGTAGAAGGTCTCTGAGGATTCTGGGGGCAGCATATTGTATCTCTAGAAATTTTGCTCTGGCTGTCGAAGGCTGCCAGTCTTGAGTGGGGCCTGAAGCAGGGAAGGGCACGTGCTATCTGCTCTTTGGGTCATGTGACCAGGCTGACACTGTGGCATTGGAGGTGTCCGTGTGGGGCGGAATGCAGCGGGGACCTTATGGAAGCTTTATTGGGAGAGTCACAGCACAGGCCTGGCATCTAGGCAGGGCTCCTATCCACAGCAGAGAATTATACACACCCTCAACACACACCTTTTGGTGGGTTTCTGGGCCCTGGTGGAAATGAATCCCTTGACCATGTAATACAATGTACCCTGCTAGAACCACCCATTTTGAGCTGAGTCCTATCAGACCTGGCAAATCGTCAGGCCCAGAAGCAGGCACAGGGCACAAACACAACGCATGAGCAAATACTCCAGTGCCCCTACCCCAGCTGGCACCTGTGGCCATATGGGGGTGGGGTTCTCATACAGTCAGCCAAAAAAGAAGGAAAAATCCTGCACATAGTTTGCAGTGGGTTGGACTTGTGTGGGTGTAAAGTGGAAATGGATAGGGGCTACATTGCACATGCCGGCTGAGATGGCCCTGAAAGACTATAGGGGGAACCTTCCCAGGGGCTGAGCTATGAGCAGTGCACCTGGTCACCCACTTTCGCAGAAGGAAAAGTGGCTGGAGGTGAGACTCCAAAGAGACTTCTGGGCAGTAGCCAATTACCTGGCCATGTGCTTAGGGTCCTGGAAGAAAAATTACTAGAGCAGAGAGAAGGGGGTCTAGGGTAGAGGAATGTAGAAAATATAAGATGGGAAGTGGGGCACAAAGTGTGAAAACATTTGTATCATATGTTAATAGCCTCCCAAAGGCATCTGCTATGGAAGAGCCACTGAAGAACCACAAGGATACAATAACTAGGCCAGCTGTTATGAGTCAGCCTTTGTCATCACCCTTCCCAGAGCTGTCACAATAGACACAAGAACCAAGCCCAAATATGGCGCAGCATGTGGACCCAGCACAGTGCCACCTCTCAATGTTGAGTTTTCTGCAACAGACACCAACATTGGGTCTCCAGTGTGACAATGTTCCTTGAGGACACCAACTGGCCCCTTGATGTTAACTCAGCTACATTGTGCTGGGGTCACATTTCTACTCAGAAGGATAGATGCCAGACTCACCAACTCTCTCCCATTTTCACTAACACACATTATTTTTTCAATTTTTTAAAAAAATTTCTGCATATTATGGGGGTACAAAAGTTTAGGTTATATATATTACCCTTGCTCCCTGCCCCTAGGCAGAGCTTCAAGCACGTATATCCCCCGGATGGTGTTCATTGCACTCATTATATATGTATACACTCATCCCCTCCTTCTGGCTCCCATCTGCCCAACATCTGATTAATGTTATTCCTCTCTGTGCACTTAGGTGTTGATCAGTGAAACCAATTTGATGGTGAGTACATGTGGTGCTTATTTTTCCATTCTTGGGGTATTTCACTTAGTAGAATGAGTTCCAGCTCTATCCAGGAAAATGCAAGAGATGCTATATAACCATTGTTTCTTATAGCTGAGTAGTACTCCACGGTATACATATTCCACATTTTATTAATCCACTCATGTATTGAGGGGCACTTGGGTTGTTTCCACATCTTTGCAATTGTGAATTGTGCTGCTGTAAATATTCGAGTGCAGATGTCTTTTTCACAAAATGTCTTTTGTTCTTTTGGGTAGATGCCCAGTAATGGGATTGCTGGATCAAATGGTAGATCTACTAATAGCTCTTTAAGATATCTCCATATTACTTTCCACAGAGGTTGCACTAGCTTTAAGCCGTGTAGGAGTGTTCCTATCTCTCTGCATCCACACCAACATGTATTGTTTTGGGACTTTTTGGTAAAGGCCATTCTCACTGGAGTTAAGTGATATCTCATTGTGGTTTTGGTTTGCATTTCCCTGATGATTAGAGATGTTGAGCATTTTTACATATGTTTGTTGACCATTGTTCTGCTTTCTTTTGAAAAGTTTCTTTTCATGTCCTTTGTCCACTTTTTGATAGGGCTGTTTGACTTTTTCTTGCTGCTTTTCCTGAGTTCTAAATAGATTCTAGTTATCAGCCCTTTATCAGATGTGTAGTATGCAAAACATTTTTCCCATTCTGTAGGTTGTCTATTTAATCTCCTGACAGTTTCTTTGGCTGTGCAGAAGCTTTTTAATTTGATCAGGTCCCATTTATTTATTTTTGTTGTTGCTGTGATTGCCTTTGGGATCTTCCTCATAAATTCTTTGCCTAGACCAATGTCTTTAAGAATTTTTCCAACATTTTCTTCTAGAATTCTAGTAGTTTCATGCCTTAGTTTCAACTCTGTCACCCATCGTGAGTTGATTTTTGTGAGAGGTGAAAGATGTGGGTCCTGTTTCAGTCTTCTACATGTGGCTATTCAGTTTCCCAGCACCATTTATTGAATAAGGATTCTTTTCTCCATTGTATGTTTTTGTCTGCTTTGTCAAAGATCAGATGGCTATATGAGGATGCTTTTATATCTTGATTCTCAGCTCTGTTCTACTGGTCAATATCCCTGTTCTTGTGCCGATATCATGCTGTTTTAAATACTATGGCCTTGTAGCATAGATTGAAGTCTGATAAATTGATACCTCCCATTTTTTTCTTATTGCCTAGGATTGCTTTTGCAATATGGGGTCTTCTCTGGTTCCATACAAAGCATAAAATTATTTTTTCTATATCTGTGAAAAATGATGTTGGTATTTCATAGGGATTGCATTGAATCTGTAGATCACTTTGGGTAGCATAGATATTTTAACAATGTTGATTCTGCTGACCCATGAGCATGGTATGGTTTTCCACCTGTTTATGTTCTCTGCTATGTCCTTCCTTAGTGTTTCATAGTTCTCCCTGTAGAGGTCTTTTACCTCCTTAGTTAAATGTATTCCTAAGTACTTTCTTTCCTGCTATTATGAAGGGTATTGTGTCTTTGATTTGGTTCTCAGTTTGACTGTTATTGGCATATATGAGTGCCTGTGATTTGTGGGTATTGATTTTGTATCTTGAGACTTTACTGAATTCATTTATCAATTCCAGGAGTCTCTTGGTTGAATCCTTGGGGTTTTCTAGATATAATATCATATCATCAGCAAAGAGTGAGAGTTTGATCTCTTCTGTCCCCATTTGGATGTCCTTAATTATGCTCTCATGTCTGATTGCTCTATCAAGGGAGGACCTTCTTGCTAGAGCACTTGGGCTGGGGGAAGGGAACTGTCCAACTCCCTATCACAGTACAACAGCTGGTTTGTGAACCTCCCAAAATGGCGACAGCCTGCCAGCAGAGTGCCAGCACTGGGGGCCACTGTTCAGGAGTTGGCAGGTGCCAGATCAGGGAGCTGAGTCATCAGGATGCCCTGTTGACTCTTTTATGTCACGCTTCCACAACCTCATGCCTGTCTGGCAGGAGCTGTCACTCTTTCTGACCCACCCTGAGTGGGCCTGTTTGCCCTCAGTAGTTTCCAGATTAGAGTCCCCTACTTAGTGTTCAGCTCTATTGATATGGACCTGCTGAGTGCCAGAGGCATGTTACCTGTCTCCTAAATACTTGTCTCCTAACTACCTGTCTCCTAACTACCTGTCTCCCACCCAGTGCAGTTCTGGCCCAGAGCTCCGGGGAATTCAAGATGCTTCCCGCTATTATCTCCTCTCCACAGAGCCCCACGTGTCCTGCTGTGATTTTGCACTGACTTCAGGCAGGTCCTTGTCTGAATGGATGTGGAGGTCAGTGGGGATGTAAGACGTTCTCCTGTAGGTCTGATCCCAATTCAGTCACTGGCCAGGCGGGTGGAGCCATCACCCACTCTGTTCTCTATTGTTTGTCTAGCACTCTCCAGATTTTGCCATCCAATCTTCTGTTCATCCTTTTTTTTCCCTGTTTTGTGTGTCCCACACCGATTCTCTGCCGATTCACAATGCTGTTCTTGTGGGGGAGCGATCCACTCATGTGTAGCAGACCGAAATCTATGCTGCTTTCTCTGACAGTAGGTATCCAGGAAGTTACTTTTTCAACACACATTTTTTTATAATAAATTTCTTTCATATTTAGAACTTTCTCAGCCTCTGCTTCTCAGAGATCTGAACTAACAAAATAGAGAAGAAAAAAAACACATCTTGATGCATTTTAATGAAGTCGGCAAAGCCCTGACACCAAACCTTAAGAGATATGTTACAAGAAATGAAAAGTACAGAGCACAGAATCAAATGTCATCATCATTTGATATTATCAAATCGAATCATTCAATATAAAACAGATAAATACATCATAATTCAGTGGTTTATTCCAACAAGTTTTTTTCATCATTGGAAACTAATCAAAACAATACACCATATTAACAGATTAAAGGAGAAAAAAATATATGATCATGTCAACAGATGTAGAAAAATCATTTAATAAAATTCAAAAGCCATTCATGATAAAAAAAAAATGTACAGTGTATTAAGAGAGTTTCCTCAAGTTGATAAAAGTTCAGTTACAAAAATCTACAAGTCATTTCATAATAAATGTAGAAACACTGAGCACCTTCACACCAAGGTTGAGAATAAGGCAAGCATGCTCTCTCACTATCCAACACTGCCACTGCAATATGGCAGGCAAAGTATAAAAGGATAAAGGTTGAAAATGATGAAGTAAATTCCATTAATAGTAACATGTTTATCTACATAGAAACTTTTACAGAACTGAGGAAAAAACTCCAGAGTAATAAAGCAGTTTAGCAAGTTAACAGATTACAATGTTAAAATACAAATTTAAATTTATTTATATACTGGAAACAAGAAATCAAAAAATTAAGTTAAAAAAAACATTTACAATAGCATGATAAAACATAGCCTGTTTAGAAATTAATATTAGGATAATTTTGTAAAATCTCTACATTGAAAACAATGATAAAGAAAACTAAATTAAAAAAAGGATGTATGTCTTGTTCATGGATTGGAAGACTCATTATTGCTAAACTGTCTAATGTTACAAAATTCATTAGAAATCAGTGCAATATTAACCAAAATTCTTACTTTTTTTAGAAGATTACAGTATGATTCTTCTGTAAAGGACCTAGAATGAGCCTCTAAAAAATAATCTTGGCAAAAAAAACAACTAAGTTGGAGGATTTACACTTAATAATTTCAATAAATTCTTAAAGTTACAATAGTCAAGAGATTGTAAAGGTAGATACATTTTTAATCTATTGTAGATCAAAATATACAATATAGATATAAACCTGAACATACATTGTCTCTTGATTTTTCTCAAGAGATCCAAGGTAATTCAATATGGAAAAGACTGTCTTCTTAACAAAATGTGTTAACAATTTCTTATAAAATTAAACATTCGGTTGCCATGTGACCTTGTTAGTTCCACTCAGAGGTATTTACTCAAGATAAATGGAAACATATGTTTACAAAGAAACTTGTGCATGAAAGTACATAACAACTTCACTCATAAAACTGAGAATTTGGAGTAACTCCAATGTGCATATGTGCCCTCTTCAGTGAATAAACACAAAGTGGCACAACCATGCCATGAAATGCTGCTCAGCAATGAGAAAGTACAAAGCACTGATATGCACTACGGAAATGACTTTCTAAGACTTAACACTGTTTAAAAAGTGCCAGACACAACAGAGTTCATACAAAATTGTATATTTTGTGGTTTCTGCCACAGGCAAACCGATATGCTGTGATTGAAACCAGAGCTGTGGTTTCTGGGGCAAGGCACAGGTATGATTTACGGAAAGAAACATGAAAGGTTCTGGGATGATAGAAATGTTTGTTACTTTAATGGAAGTAGTGGTTACAAGTTGTATATGTCTATCAGAATCAATGGAATAGTACTTAAAATGTTTTAATTTTATCACATGTAAAATTAACATCTATAAAGTTGATTTTTAAAAAACTGAACAAAAAATTCCATATTACCTAGCAATTTATTCATGGACAATTATATATTATGACAAAAACTCATGACAAATATTCATACCATTTCTACTCAGAATAGCTCCAAACTGGAAACTACTCAAATGCACATTAGCACTAGAATGCAGTCTATTGTACAACATAACTATAGTTAATTGATGTATTGCGTATTGAAAATTGCTTAAAGAGTAAATTTTTAAGTGTTCTCACACATACTCACACAAGCACACACATAAAGTATGCGATGCTGAAATGAACATGGGCATGCAGGTGTCTCTACAACATACTGATTTCAATTCCTTGGGATATATCCAGAGATAGGACTGCTGGATCATATGTTAGTTCTACTTTTAATTTTTTGAGGAATTTCCATACTATTTTCCAAAATGACTGTACTAATTAACATTTCCACCAACAGAATGCAAGGGTTCCCTTTTCTCTACATCCTTGTCAATACTTGTTATCATGAGTCTTTTTGATAATGGCTATTCTAGCAAGTGTAAGGTGATATCTCATTATGGTTTTAATTTGCATTTGCCTGATAATTAAAAGTGTTGAGTATTATTCATATATCTGTTGGCCATTTTTATGACTTCTTTTGAGAAATGTATGTTTTGATCCTTTGGTATTTTTATTAGGTCATTCGTTTTCTTGCTATTGAGTTGTTTGAGTTCTTTATATATTTTGGATATTAACCCCTTATCAAGTATATGGTTGACTAATATTTTCTCCCAATTTATGGGTTTTCTCATCACCCCATTAATTGTTCACTTTGTTGTATGGAAGATTTTTTACTTTCATGTAATCATATTTTTCTTTATTTGCTTTTGTTTCCTGTGTTTTTGGAGTTCTATACAAGAAATCATTGCTTAGAACACTGTCATGTAGCTTTTCTCCTATGTTACACTCCCATGTTCATTTCAGCACTATTCACAATAGTCAGGATATGGAAGCAAGGTAAGTGTCCATAGTGGATGAATGGAAAGAGAAAATGTGGTATATTTACACAATGAAATATTATATAGCCTTAAAAAGTAGGAAATTCTGCCATTGTGACAATGTGGATGGAACTGGAGGACATTATGCTAAGTGACATAAGCCAGGCACAGAAAAACAAATGCTGTATGATCTCATGTCTATATGGAATCTAAAAACGTTGATCTCATAAAAACAGTTAATACAAAAGTAGGTTATCAGAGGCTGGAGGGGGGCCTGAAGGGATGGGAGAAGAAGAGATGTTAATCAAAGGGTACAAAGTTTGTTAGACTAGAGGAATAAGTTTCAGCAATCTATTGTACTGCATGGTGACCACAGTTAATAATAATGTATTGTATATTTCAAAACTGCTAAAAGAATAGATTTTTAATATTCTCACCACAAAAAACTGATGTTTATGAGGCGATGGATATGTTAATTAGCTTGATTGACTCTTTCTACAATGTATGTATACATACCTCACAACATCACACTATACCCCCATACATATGCAGAACTATTCTTTGTCAATTAAAAATAAATTTTAAAAGTATGTGAGATAACACATTTGTTAATTATCTTGATTTAGCCATTCTACATTATATACATATATCAAAACATCATGCTGTACACTAAAAATATATACCATTTTATTTGTCAATTATAAAAGTAAATAAATACATAAAACAGTAGAATGCATAAATAAATTGTGGTACACAATGAATGGCATACTATGGCACAATGAGTATGACTGAGCTACCGATATATGCAGTAGTATTGATGAATATTTCAAGCATAATGTTGATGAAAATTTTAGGCATAAACATCTATATACTGCACTATTTCATTGTATAATATAAAAAAATTCTTTTTTTTATATTAGAGTAATGGTTACATTGGGAACTTAGAGTAATGGTTACATTGGGGGTACTGACTGGAAGAAGTGAAGGCAGCTTTTAGGGGACAGATAATATTTGGATATTTCAGTACAAATCTTACCTTTTCCATACTCTGTTTTTATATTGTGTTTTCAAGGCCTTCTTTGTCATATTCATCACTGTGCCCTTGCCGTTTGCACTAGCTTTTTTCTAATTTCATATGAGCTTTAAAACTAGTGTTTTAAAAAAATGATGTTAGCAAATGTATGTTACTTTGTGGATTTTTTCAATTTTTTGCATTTTCAGTTTCCTTTACAAAAAAAATTAAAATATCTGTGAATAAAAATCAACTTTCATATGACTTTATTCCCAGAGTACTCAACATAGTGTGAAGTCCACCGCAGTGGTACAAAATAGGAGAGTCGACACTGGGCTTCTCCCTTTCTCTGCTGTCAGTGGGGCCCAGTGGTGCAGAACCCCCAACCCCACAGGGCGTAAGTCAGGCAGAATGTGGGTGGGGGGTGGGGCTCCTGGGGCCTGCTTCCGTCCACTCCCTTGGTGTCAGAGGGGCCTGGAGGGAGTTCAGGTTCTGCCTTCAACTTGCAGCCACAAAATGGTGTGATGGCCCTTTGCTCTCTCCTCTCTGGAGGCAGCTGGAATGCACACAGAGAGATCTTACACCACCTTTGGTTGGAGGCAGTGAGATAGAGAGAACAGGAGCCCCACTTTTACCAGAAATGATCAGTGGGACTGGAGTGGAGCTGCTCTCACTGGAGCTGTCTGCAACAAGGCTGTGTGAGTCAGTGCCCACATTTCCTGGGATGGTCTTAGTGTGAGCCTGTGAGAAGATGAACACACACACACACACACACACCTGGACCTTGTGCTAAAATAAATAAATAAATAAATAATAAATAAATAAGACTCAGAGTCTTCCAACATAGAATTCAAAATGCTCAGGATATAATTTAAAATCACTTGTAATACCAAGAACTGGGACAATAACAACAGGAATGACCAAAGTCAATCACCAAATGACAACACAGAGATGAACCAAAGGTTGAAATTATCTGACAAAGATATAAAAACATCCAAAAGTATGAATACAAGTCAATGCCAGAAAGAACAGACTTTTTAGCAAGTGGCTCTGGGGTCACTGGATCTCTGCATGAAAAGAATATACTTCACACCATCCACAAAGATTAACTTGAAATGGATCATAGACTGTCCGTGTAAGAGCTAAACCTATAACACTCAGAAAAAAAACACATCTGGGAACGACACCAATCGGATATCAGACTGAGGTGGGGGGTGGGGGAGGGGATGGGTGTATGCCTACACAATGAGTGCAGTGCGCACCGTTTGGGGAATGGTAAGGCTTGAAGGTGCTGACTCGGGAAGGGGGGTGGGGAAGGGAGGGATATATACCTACATGATGGGTGCAACGCGCACTATCTGGGGAACAGACACGCCTGGAGCTCTGACTTGGGAGGAAAGGCGGTACATGGGCAACGTATGTAACCTGCAATTCTGTATTCCCCATAACAATAAGATGAAATAAATAAAAAAAAAAACCTAACATAAAAGTAAACCTTCACAACTTTAGGTTAGGTATGATTTCAAAAGCCGAAGAGAAAAAAAGAAAAAAGTAGACAGATTATACCTTATCAAATGAAAAACTTTTGTGTTTCAAAGGACACCATCAAGAAAGTGAAACGAAAGCCCCCAAAATGGGAGAAAACAATGCAAATCATTTATTTGATAAGAAGTGTTTATTTAGAATATCCTGAATTAATGAAGAATTCTTATAGCTCAACAATAAGATAAATAAAAGTAGGAAAGTGTTTGAATATCCATTTTTAAAATGCAGATGTACAAATGATCAATAAGTACATGAAAATGTGCCCAATAATTATTACTTAGTAGGGAAATGCAAATCAAAACCACGATGGTCATGCTAATCAGGGTGGCTAAAATCAATAGGTAGGCAATAACAAGTGTTGGTAAGAATGTGGAGAGATTAAAACCCTCAGACATTGATGTATGACTCTTGTGGCTGTAACCAACTAACAAGTCAGGGAATACAGACTTCAAAGAACTGGTCCAGTAAAATTAATAAATAAATTACAACAGCAGAAAAGAGAAACAGCAACAAACCCTGGAGAAAGAAGAATGGTGATCTGATGTCCAGAGTTAATAAATTGTATTATTTAAAATGTCCATATTTCAAATGGTAGGTCTACAGATTAAAGTAGACCTACCATTTGATCCAGCAATCCCATTATTGGACATACACCCAAAGGAAAAAAGGTCATTCTATAACAAAGACACATGTACCCGAATGTTTATAGCAGCACAATTCACAATTGCAAAGATGTGGAATCAACCCAAATGCCCATCAATACATGACTGGATTAGTAAACTGTGGTATATGTATACCATGGAATATTACTCAGCTATAAGAAATAACGAAGATACGACAACTCTAGGGTTCTCCTGGAGAGAGTTGGAACCCATTATATTAAGTGAAGTATCCCAAGAATGGAAAAACAAGCATCACATGTACTCACCAGAAAATTGGTTTCCCTGATCATCACCTAAATTCACATCTGGGAACGATATCAATCGGATATCAGACTGAGGTAGGGGGTGGGGGGAGGGGATGGGTGCATGCCTACATGATGAGTGCAATGCGCACTGTCTGGGGAACGGACACACCTGGAGCTTTGACTTGGGGGGACAGGCGTTACATGGGCAACGTATGTAAGTTGAAAATCTGTATTCCCCACAATAAGATGAAATAAAAAAAAATAAATAAAATGTCCATATTTCAGCAAAAATACTGCTTGATTCAATTTGTATGAAATGTCCACAACAGGAGACAGAAAGCAGATTAGTGATTGCATGGGGCCAGAGTCCTCAGGGGTTTGGGGAGGATAAGGGGAATAGTGAGTATATCTTAATGGGTGTGGCATTGTTAGGGTTACGAAAATGTCCTACGGTTATATTGCTGCAATGGTTGCATAGCTCTGTTAATGTATTAAAATCATTTACATGTGTATTTTAAATGGGCGAACTTTATGGTATTGAAATTATACTTCAATAAATCTGTAGAACACCTAAATATAAATTATATAGCTGAAAATCCAACAACTAAGTTGAAAACCTCACAGCATGGTCTCAACAAGAGAGTGGAGATTACAGAAGATAGAATCAGTAAATGTGTGGACAGATTCGTTTAGTTAATCTGACTAAGAGAGAGAGAATAGATTTTTTTAAATGACAAACAAGAGAATCTCAGACACTTTTGAAACAATAGCAAGAGAGCTAACTTCTGTATCATTGGCCTCACAGAAGGAGAGGAGAGAAAGAATGTACTAAAAAAATATTTGAAGAAATGATAGAAAACTTCCAGAGTTCAGTGAAAGACATACACTTACAGATTCATGAAGCTGAGTAAACATCAAATAAATCCACACCAAGACACATCACAATTAAGCTTCTGAAAATTAAAGCAAAAAAGAAAAAGAAACAAAAGAAAGAGAGAAAGAAAGAGAGAGAGAAAGGAAAGAAGGAAGGAAGGAAGGAAGGAAGAAAAATAAAAAGAGAAAGAGAGAAGAAAGGAAGGAAGGAAGGGAGGAAGGGAGGGAGGGAGGGAGGGATGGATGGATATTCTTGAAAGTAGCCAGAAAAAAATAACATGTTTCTTTTAGGAAACTCCAATTTGAGTGATAGCAGATTTGTCAACTGAAACTATACAGGCCAGAAAAAGTGGTACAATGTTTTCAAATACCAAGAAAATAAAAACATTTAAAAAATACTTTCAATCATAAATTCTATATCTGTAAAAATATTCTTCAAAAAAGAGGGAAATACAAACATACTTAGACAAATAAAAATTAATAGAATTTGTTGCAAGCAATTCAATCCTTTGGAAGCTGGTTAAAGGAAAGTTTATAACCAGAAAGGGAATGATAATAGATGAAGGCTTGGACCTTCAGATAGGAAAGAAGAACATAAGAATGGTTAAAACAGAAAAGGGTTAATATAATAGAATAATCTATTTCTTATGAGTTATTTAAATCTTATTTGATCATGGAAGCAAGAATTATAGCACATCTCATGTGGTACTCAATGTATTTAGAAGAAATGCTGAAGCAATAATGGCTACAAAGTGTGTGTTGTGCTGAAGGGTGAAGAGAACTAAATGGAAATAAAGTTTATAACTCAAAGTGGTAAAATGTCAACACCGTAGACTGTGATAAGTCATAGGATTACATTTTATATGCTTTTTTTTTTTTTTTTTGAGGCAGAGTCCCACTCTGTCACCCTGGCTAGAGTGCTGTGGCATCAGCCTAGCTCACAGCAACCTCAAACTCCTGGGCTCAAGCGATCCTTCTGCCTCAGCCTCCCTAGTAGATGGGACTACAAGCATGCACCACCATGCCTGGCTAAGTTTTTCTATATATTTTTAGTTTTCCAGCTAATTTCTTTCTATTTTTAGTAGAGACAGGGTCTTGCTCTTGCTCAGACTGGTTTTGAACTCCTTAGCTCAAACGATCTGTCTGCCTCGGCCACCCAAAGTGCTAGGATTACAGGTGTGAGCCACCACGCCCGGCCTGGATTACATTTTAATACCTAGAGCATACACCAGAAAAAGAAGACAAAGTGATATATAATTGGATGTTTCCCAATCATCCTAATCAAATGATTGACTTGGGATTTTTCGATTTGGCAATGGTGCAAAAGGGATAAGCACTCCTTGTTTTACAATGGGGCTACTTCTTGATAAACCCTTCATAAGGTGAAATATGATATTTTTGACTTACATTGAGTTTGTCCAGATGTAACCCCATCATAAGTCAAGGAACATCTGTACTAAACAACACTATAAATAAATCAAGAAAAAATCCGAAAAAAAAGAAAAAAAAAAGTTCAAATGTGATAGGCAAAGGTAAGATGAAAGAACCAGAGAAACCAAACAGGAAACAAATAACAGACTTAACTCCTAGCATATCAATAAATACCTTACATTTAAGTGTCAACATACAGGAATTAAAAGACGGAGATTGGTGACGTGTATAAAAATCATGAGCCATCAATATGCTTTCAGCAAGACACACATAAAATATAAGAAAATAAGCTGAAAGTAAAATATTGGGAAAAACATATATTAATACTTTACAACAGTATTTTTTTTTAAATAGCTAGTGTGGCTATATTGATAGATAAAGTAAAATTCAGAACAAAGGCAATGATTCCAGATAGATATTTTGTGTAATAATGAAAGAGTCAATCCAATTGGACACATAATTATTACAAATGTGTACATTCCAAACAACAGAGCTACAATGAAACAAAAACTCATAGAGTTGAAAAGAGAAATTTATCCACAATTATGATGGGAAATTGAACACTCTACTCTCAGCAACAGAAAACCAGAAAGAGTATATTAGAACTAAACAGCTAGTCAGACATCAGCCAACAGAACCTAATTAACATATGTAGAACAGTTTTCACATCCACTCCAACAACATAAGAGTTCACATTTTTTTTTCAAGCCCTCATGGATCATTTATTAAAAGAGACCATATCCTGGACATAAAATAAACTTTGCCAAGTGTAAAAGAATTGAAATCATACAGAGTATATTCTCTGACTGGTAATGGAATAAAACTAAAACCCAGTAACAGAAAGACAACAAGAAAATCTCCAAACAATTGGAATTAGGCAATAAGCAGCCTTCTAAATAACAAACAGATCAAAAAAGAAGTCTCAAAGGAAATTTTAAAAACATAAAGAACTGACTAAAAATGAAAATGTAAAATATCAATATCTGTGTGACATATAATTTGAGCTTCTAAATGTTTAAAGAAACCAGAAAAGGAAGAACAAAACAAATTTAAAGCATTTATATACATTGAGAATAAATATATGGAAATCAAAATTAAATATACAATGTCATTTATAATTCCTCTAAAGAAAATCAAGAACTTAGGCATCAACAATAAAACATGTACAGGAACTATGATGAAAATCACAAAATTCTGAAGAAAGAATTTTTTTAAGTGTTAAATAAATAAAGAGATGTACCATATTCATGGATTGGAAGATTGAACCTAGTAAAGATACCAATTCTCTTGAAATTAATATACAGGTTTAACACCAGAAAGATTAGTATATTAGCAATATGCCTGCAAAATGTTTTCATAAATATAGAGATACTTATTCAAATATTTATATGGAAATAGCTAAGGAATATGCCTGGAATAACTAAAATAATATTGAAAAAGAAATATATAGTGGAAGGAGTCACTGTATCCAATATTGAGTTTTACTCTATAGCTACAATTATCAAGATAGCATGGTATTGCAGAGACACAATTAAAGACCAATGGAACATAATGCAGATCCTAGAAATAGCCCCACACATACATGGACAATACACTTTTGACAGTGGTGCAAAAGCAATCAACGGAGACATGATAATCTTTTCATCAAATGATACTAGAACAATTGAACATCCATAGGCAAAAATATAAACCTCAACCCAATACTCATTCCTTATACAAAATAAAATGAATCATAGCTTTAATGTAGCCTTCAATAAAATTAAACATTTTTGCTCTCAAAAAGCCCTTGTTAAAATGTTAAAGGTTAAGCTATAGACTGGAAAAAAAGCATTTATTAATATAAATCATATGTCCAACAAAGGACCTATGCCCAGCACATAAAAAGAATGTCCAAAATTCAACAGTAGAAAAACAACAAACAAGAAACACCCACAAAACCCCAGGATAATCCAATTACAAAATGGCTCAATTAAAACCACAACGAGGTGTTACCTATTTGAATATATTTAAAAAAAAAAAAAAATGGTGAACACACCAAATGTCCATGACAGTGCTAAGAAACTGGATCGCTAATACAATTGTTGAAGGGAATATAAAATGGTACACTCTGGAAAACAGTTTGGTAGTTCCCTATAAAACTAAACATGCAATCACCACAACCCAGCAATTGCACTCTTGGGTCTGTATCTCAGAGAAATGGATACTTATGTTCACATGAAACTTTTATATAAATGTTCATAGTAGGCCGGGCGCGGTGGCTCACGCCTGTAATCCTAGCTCTCTGGGAGGCCGAGGTGGGCGGATCGTTTGAGCTCAGGAGTTCGAGACCAGCCTGAGCAAGAGCGAGACCCCATCTCTACTAAAAATAGAAAGAAATTATATGGACAACTAAAATATATATATACAAAAAATTAGCCGGGCATGGTGGTGCATGCC
>CM052855.1:91334824-91389172 GCA_028534055.1 Eulemur mongoz | reverse complement strand
GGCATGCACCACCATGCCCGGCTAATTTTTTTCTATATATATTTTTAGCTGTCCATATAATTTCCTTCTATTTTTTTTAGTAGAGATGGGGTCTCGCTCTTGCTCAGGCTGGTCTCGAACTCCTGAGCTCAAACGATCCGCCCACCTCGGCCTCCCAGAGAGCTAGGATTACAGGCGTGAGCCACCGCGCCCGGCCTATGTGTCTGGTTTCATGTCAGTACTATGCTGTTTTGGTTACTAGAGCTCTGTAGTATAATTTGAAGTCAGGCAATGTGATTCCTCCAGTTTTACTCTTTTTGCTCAGGATGACTTTGGCTATTCTGGGTCTTTAGTGTTTCCATTTAAATATTAGGATTATTTTTTCTATTTCTGTGAAGAATGTCATTGGTATTTTGATAGGGATTGCATAAATCTGTAGATCACTTTGGGTACTATGGACATTTTAAAAATATTGATTCTTCCAATCCATGAGCATGGAATATAGTTCCATTTTTCTGTGTCCTCTTCAACTTCTGTCATCAATATTTTATAGTTTTCAACAGAGATCTTTCACTTCTTTGGTTAAGCTTATTCTTATACATTTTATGTTATTTGTAGCTACTGGAAATGGGATTACTTTCTTGGTTTCTTTTTCAGATTGTTTCCTGTTAGCATATAAGAAATGGTACTGATTTTTGTATGTTGATTTTATATCCTGCAACTTTACTGAATTTGTTTATCAGTTCTAACAATTTTTCTTTTTTTTTATTGTGGAGTTTAGGTTTCTCTAGATATAAGATCATATCATGTGCAAACAAGGATAATTTGATTTTTTTCCAATTTGAATGCTGTTTATTTCTTCTCTTGTCTGATTGCTCTAGCTAGAACTTCAGGTACTGTGTTGAATAACAATGGTGAAAGTGAGAATTCTTGTGTTTTTCCAGATCTTAGAGAAAAGACTTCCAGTTTTTCCTTATTCAGTATGATACTAGCTGTGGATCTCTCATATATGGCTTTTATCATGTTGAGGTAAGCTTCTTCTAGTTTTTTGGCAGTTTATGTCATGAAGGGATGTTTAATTTTATGGAATAGTTTTTCAGCATTAATTGAATGATCATATGGTTTTTGTCCTTCCTTCTCTTTATGTGATGTATCATTGATTTCTCTCTGGCTGGGCTGGGCAAAATGCTCCCTCCATGGGCACTGGCAGAATTGTTTCCTGTGCTGTGTTCCCCTGTGCCAGGGTGGCCCTGAGTTTCAATGCAAAGACCCCACAGTCACTTCACTCTCCCTCCCCAGGCACACGGATTCTCTCCACTCCACTCTGTGTTGTCGCGCAGCACTGCCGAGGGATGGGGGGTGGTGTAGGCAATACAGGACAGTCTTTTCTGCCCTCCTCAGTCCCTCTTTCCTTGATATAATGTTAAAACCAGGTAGTATGATCTGTCACCTGATTTTCGGTTCTTTTGAAGGTGCCTTCTTCTGTGGATAGTTGTTGAATTAGGTGTTTGTGCAGAGGGATGATCACTGGAGGTTTCTATTTGGCTATCTCGCTTCCTCAGAGATCCCTGATGTCTTAGATGATGCTTCTGCCTGACTTCTCAGCTCTTCATACAGTCCTCAGTTCCGCCCATCCTGCTTCATGTGAAAGAGGCTATTCCATGGTTGTCTTTCTTTTTATACTAGCTACACTCCTAAGATGACTCCTTACTGTTCTCTGTGGAAGTGTATTCTTTGGGGAATTAGTCACCAGAGCTGGTGTGTGTGCATGAGTCACCTGGTGACCTACGTGATGGGTGTGGGGACTGTAAGTGAGAAGAACACACCTAAGGGCAGCATCTGGCATTAAAACTTGCACCTTCTTATTGTCATCTTTGTATGGTGGATAATGAGGTTAGCAGGAAAGAGCAGGGGATATTATAGGATAAAGTATCCTTATCACTCATGTGTATTCAAAGACTTCGTTCTGTCGAAATGTAAGACAATTATCCTATCTGTAAATACCAGCATTTACTCGGTCTTGCTAAACTGTGTCTATAACATTTATCATTGTGATAGTGAAATTTTCATTCTGTGCGCATGTAGTTTATATATTCCTTCATATCTGAGTTACTTACCACACAAAATAAATCAGATAAGATAGAACTGCCAAATCTGATCTTCTGTAAGTATGATGTCAAAGTTAAATTAGAAGATAGAAAATGTATGCTATACAACTTTTCCAAGTTCATTTTTCTTTCTTATGTTTCTAGCTAGTTTGTTAAGTCTTTCAACCACAGCACAGGTAACACTTGGTCAGTCTAAAGGCAGGTTCACAGGCCAAAATCCCAGAAGCAGTTTTTTTCAATGCACAGTATTAAGCAGACATGAGAAAATTTTGAATCGAAAATAAAATTGTTCCTGTGATTTCTGTTACAATATTGTTATAAAAAGTTACATTATCATAATTATATTAAATAACCTCTTTTTATTTTGTTATCTTAATTGACTCCTCTCTTCAAGTTTTCTAAACATGAGATGGTTAGGTTTCAGGAATAAGCTCTCTCTCTGTCTCTTTTTATATATCTACCAGGCCTGGCACCTTCTGCCAACTTGGGTATCTGTGAGGACACTCTGCAGTAATGTAAGAGAGGCGCACATAAGGAGAGAGGCATGCAACTATCTGACTAATGTTATAGCAAACATGAGAGAGGGTGAGAGCGGGAGAGAGAGAAGCAGCATGACCATGAGTGCAATAAAAAGAGTTAGGATTCTATTCTTAGGTTTATTTATTCAACCAAAACCTGTTGGACACAGAAATCTACCAAGTAGTGTTTCCCTCATGGAGCTAATGTGTTTCATTTATCACAGGGACAAAAAGGCCACTAATTGTGATACCAAGTTCTATTTTTGGTGTTTGTGTGCCTGTGTGTTTATGTTTGTGTGTGTGTGCGTGTGTGTGTGTATTTTATCAGCTAACAGTAATGTGCAAAGGAGCAAAGAAAACTCATTGTCAGTATAAAATCCAAGTGAGTCAATCTAAATAGTTTAACACACGTTTCTAAAACTGCATTTCACATCTCAGTAGTGGTCTGGGGAATTCATTTAGTAGGTAGCAACAAAAAAGGGGTTTTTTGGTAATAAAAATGTATAAAAGAAAAACAGTGAATTTCACAATGTAATGGTGGGTATTTTTGAATAAACTTTAAAAATTAAGTGCATGTTTACACTGAGTGGTAGTGAGTATATGAGTAATAAGTATACTGCAGTAACAGTAAACAAGAACCAAAGTCACGGAATGGCATGCTATAGCATTTTTCTATGGCTGAGGACATTTTAATTCCAAGTGTAAGAACTTTTACGGAGGATTTCCCCTCTTGCTATTGTTGTTATAATTCTGGTGAATGTATGAGTGGTAAGATGGCATCATTTCTACAGAGCAAGCAAGCAATCTTGCAGAGCCTTTATTGCAAATGCAAATTTATTAAGTCACAGGAGATAAGAGCAATTTTTCCAAAAAATGTAAAGATCTGAATTCAACCACATTAATTTATAGACATTCTCCAATATAAGATAAAACAATGCAAAAAATACCTAAAACATTTAATTGGACTATTAGTACATGTTACTGGAAAGCCAATGGCCACCACAATGTGATAATAAGGAGATTTTGATACAAAAGTCCAACATTGTTCCACAGTACTTTTGGCTTTGTAACCTTTATAAAATGCTCAAATACTGGCAATTCCAAATTTTTAATAATATTGAACATTTATTATGTACCAGATAATATTCGTTATTATCTGATTTTTCTACTTAAGACTTGCAAGTCTTAAGAAATTAGTATTATCCATGCCCTTGTTCCCAGACGAGGCAGGTGGTGTGGCATTCATTGAGGCATATAGAAAATAGACATAACATGTGATCTAAAGGCTGAACACTATGAGACCCTCTTTTGTAATAATTTCTAAATCACTTTTAGATTTAAAGATCTGTAAATCTACAGATATGCGTTTTCCAAAGGACCAAATAATAAACAGCTTATGCTTTTTAGATGATTTCAGTCTCTCTTGAAACCTGGGTGAAAGTGGGAGTCTCCTGAAGCCAAAGATGCTGGATTTGCAGGGCCATGCACCAGTGAGGAGAGTGCTGCAGTCAGCCCTGGAAGTCTACAGAGCACTCCCCTTGAGTCTGCAGCTGGGGAATGATTAGTGCATGAATATGAGACAATTATGTGAAACCAGAGAAAGAACCAAGAGGATTAAAAGGAGCAATAGCAGGGATTCACATGGTATTTTTACAGCTCCTGCTCCTACTAGACAGAATGGAAAACCCCATCGTTCATGATGCATCACATAAAGCAGACCTCAGTAAACTTTTTTTCTAGGGGCCAGAGAGCAAATATGCCAGGCTTTGAGGACCATGTGCAGTATTATAACAGAGAAAATGGCCTGGAAAAGGATAAAAATGTTTTCTGTCTCTTCAAAACCCCCTTATCTTCTTTGGGAACTAAAACCTATATCCCTGCCTCAGGCCAGTGGTCAGGAGGGGCAGGGGAGTCAATGGGTCAAGGAAATTATACAGGTAGAAGTCACAAGATTGACTTAGCTGAAGTTGGGATGAATCAGAGCCTTTAAAAGCTCTGTACTTCTGCTCAGAAGCAGGACATTGGTACTTTGAGACAGGATCTGCCAGCCTCCTCATTTGCTGGCAAATTAATAAACCTCTCTTTCCCTCCCCTTGAACCACCTATCCTCCTTCTTCTGATGCAGCCTCAGGGACAAGTTCCAAAAGTTGCTAACAGTATTTTATTTTATATAAACCTTTTAAACTATAAATATTATTTTAGCTCATGGGCTGCACAAAAGTGCATAAGCCAAATTTATAGGAATACAAAGTTACCCAGCATCTTCCAAAATTAACACAACAATATCTGGGTTCCAACTAAAATGACTACACATGCAAAAATGGAAAATGCAACCAGTATTTGAGAGAAAAATCAATTAATAGAAATGATCAAATTAAAAAGCTTCTGCACAGCCAAAGAAACAGTCACGAGAGCAAACAGACAATCTACAGAATGGGAAAAAATTTTCGCATACTACCCATCTGATAAAGGACTGATAACAAGAATCTGTTTAGAACTCAGAAAAAGAAGCAAGAAAAAAAATCAAACAACCCTATCAAAAAGTGGGCAAAGGACATGAATAGAAATTTTTCAAAAGAAGATACAAGAATGGCTAACAAACATATGAAAAAATGCTCAACATCTCTAATCATCAGGGAAATGCAAATCAGAACCACAATGAGATATCACTTAACTCCAGTGAGAATGGCCTTTATCAAAAAGTCCCAAAACAAGACATGTTGGCGTGGATGCAGAGAGACAGGAACACTCATACACTGCTGGTGGGACTGAAAACTAGTGCAACCTCTGTGGAAAGCAATATGGAGATACCTTAAACAGATACAAGTAGACCTACCATTTGATCCAGCAATCCCATTATTGGGCATCTACCCAAAAGAACAAAAGACATTCTATTACAAAGACATCTGCACCCGAATGTTTACAGCAGCACAATTCACAATTGCAAAGATGTGGAAACAACCCAAATGCCCATCAATACATGAGTGGATTAGTAAAATGTGGTATATGTATACCATGGAGCATTACTCAGCTATAAGAAATAATGGTGATATGGACTCTCTTTTGTTCTCCTGGAAAGAGTTGGAACCCATTCTACTAAGTGAAGTATCACAAGAATGGAAAAATAAGCACCACGTGTACTCACCAGCAAATTGGTTTCACTGATCATCACCTAAGTGCACATTTGGGAACACTAATCGAGTGTCGGGCAGATACGGAGAGGAGAGGGGATTGGTGTATATGTACATAATGAGTGTGATGCTCACTGTCTAGGGGATGGACATGTTTGAAGCTCTGACTCGGGGGAGTGGGGGGGGCCAGGGAAATATATATAACCTGAACTTTTGTACTGCCATAATAAGCTGAAATAAAAAATAAGAGATGATCAAGAAATGACACATATGATTGAAATGTTGACAAAGTCATTAAAGTAATTATTAGAACTGCATAACATACATTTAAGAGGTTGGAGGAAAGATTGCCATGTTAATTACAGACAGAAGATATATAAAAGTCTCAAATTGAAAAAAAAACTTCAAGAGCTAAAAACTAGTATGTCTGAGATAAAAAATAAACAAAGTGAATAGAATTAACAGATTAGTCATTGCAAAAGAAAAGAGTAGTAAACTTGAAGACGTAGTAATAGAAACTATTCAAAATAAGAGAAAAATACTAAAAAAAAAAAAATTAAGCATTAATATGTTGTAAGATAAGAAAAATCAGAGTAACATTTTTGCAAATGGAAGTTCCAGAGAGAAGAAAAGAGAGATGGAAAAGTCATTGGAGAATAATAACCGATTTCTTTCCAAATTTGATGAAAGTTATAAACCCACAGATCCAAGAAGCTTAATACTGCCTAACCACAAGAAATATGAAGAAAAAATACATCAAAGCAAATTAAAATCACATTGCTTAGAAATAGGAATCTTAAAATAACCTAAGAAAAAAGACATTATATACACAAGAACAAAGCTAAGAATAACAGCTGACTGACTTTTTGACTTATTGTCAAAAAGAATTTAAACCATAAGGCATTGAAGGAATATCTTTAAAGAAATAATAGACAAAAATAATCAACTTCGAATTCAGTACTCAACAAAATATCTTTGAAAAGTGAATTTGAAATAAAGACATGCAAAACCTGAAAGAATTCTTCACAAACTTGCATTACAATAAGTATTAAAGAGAGCTTTATAGGCAGAACATAAATAGTAACTTATGGAAATCTGGTTCTACACAAAGCAAAGTTGAGCCATAGAAAAGATAATTACTTGAGTAAAAGTCAGTATTTGAACCTGTTTAAAAGATAATTGACCATTTAAAGCAAAATACAATAGCATTGTAGTGTGGGGGTTATAATGTAAGTAGAAGTAAAATCTATGATAATAAAGACATAAAGGCCAAGAAAGGAGAAAGGCAAGCGCCCTTTTATACGTTATGCTGTATGGGAAGTGATATAACATCATTGGGCATAGAGGACAATAAGTTAAATTTGTAAAAGGTAAATTCTAAAAATGTTAAAATAAAACAGAAAGAGTTGTGGCAAATAATCCAATAAAAGGAGATAAAAGGGGCAGATAAAATGTATTTAATTCAAGAGAAAGCAGAAAACAACTAACAAGAAATAGAAAAAAACCATATAGAAGAGGAGAAAATAGAGGGATTTAAACTCTAAGTTTCAATAATAGCATTAAATGTAAAGTATGTAAATATCCCAATTACAAAACAGAGATTATCAAATTGCATAAATAAAGAAGATCCAATAATTTGCTTTCTATATGAAACTCATTTTAAGTATTAAGAATTAAATATAGTTTAAACTGAAGGAAGGAAAATATACCTTGCTAATACTAATCAAAATAAAGATGGAGGCCCTATATTAACATTTAACAACATTTATTTCACAGCAAAAAATATTGCCAGAGATATTGGTTGTCATTTCATAATGAAGAAGGAAATATAACATTCAGGCTCTTAATATCAGAGCTTTAAAAATCATGAAGCAAAATCTAATAGAATTTTAAGAATAAATAGAAAAATCCTCAATTATAGTCAGAGAGTGCAGCATACTTTTTCAGTGATTGATAGAAAACATAGAAAATCACTAGTGATGTAGAAGAGGTGACTGGTATTAATATTATTCACTAACTTGAATTAATTGATGTTTATGAAAAGTCCACCCAACATTAGCAGAATTCATATTCCTTTCAAGGGCATAAGAACTTCACCAAGAAAGACAATATTCTTGGCCACGAAACAATCTTTAACCAATTTAAATAAGTTTAAGTCATACAAAGTATGTCCTTTGACTACCATGGTATAAAAGTAGGAGTCAATAACTAAAAGGCATATTTTTCGAATCTACAAAAATACTGCTGAAACTAAGTGTGATTAGGGAGATCAACATACAAAACTCAATTGTATTTCTATATATTGACAAGAAAACACTAGAAATAAAATTTTTAAATAACAATATTTACAATATATAAAAAATAATTGAACACTTAGACAAAAGAGGAAGATCTACAAATTGACAAATTTAAAGCATTGATAAGAGAAAATAAAGGAGAACTAAATGGAGAGATGTCCTCTGTAAATTATGAAAAAACTCAATATTAAGATCTCAGTTCTCTCCAAGTTGATATATATATTTAATGCCACACTAGTTAAAATGTGAATGGACATGTTGTATAGAAATTGAGACATTAACTCAAAAATGTATATGGAAATGCAGAGAACCTAAAGTACCTATAACAACTTTGAATAAAAAAGAACAAAATTGAAGAAATTATGCTAATTGGAGTATTTCGAGACTTATTGTTAATCTACAATAATCAAAACAATATGATATGGAATAAAGATAGACTAATAATTCAATAGGAATATAACAGAGTTAATGAATAAATCACACATGTGGGTTTAGTTAATTTTCAGAAAGGGCCCCCAAATAATTCTAATTCTAGAACAATTCTCAACAAACATGTTATAATCATTAGGTATACCCATGCAAAAAAGATGAACTTAAATCCCACATTGCACCATACTAAAAAATTAAATAAATCATAGCGTAAATGTGAAGCCTATGAGAAAACATAAAAGAAAATTTTGTGAACTTGGGTTAAGAAAGATCTCTTAGATATGACACTGAAATAAAATTCATACTATACTTCTTCAAACAACTAAACATTATGCTATTAAGTGTGCAACTGAATGAAATATTCATAGAAACATAAAACTAATATATCTCATAAGCAGCGGTCCCCAATATTTTTGGCACCAAGAAAAAGTTTCATGGAAGACAATTCCCCCCCTCCCCCAGGGGGTTTGGGGGGTGGGGCAAGACTCAGAGCTCAGGCAGTGATGTGAGTGATGATGGGGACCCACCAGCTGTAAATACAGACGAAGCTTCACTCACTTGCCTGCCACTCACCTCCTGCTGTGCACCTCCCCCAAGTTTCATGGAAGACAATTTTTCTACAGGGGGGGGGTGGTAAGAGGTGGTGGAGCTCTGCGGGCCAGAGGTTAGGGGCCACAGCTGTAAAATATGAAACAAAGACCAAGTTAAATAGACAGCAATTTCTGTATGCACATCCTTCAAGAATTATTCATGCTTAAATAAATTAAGTGGTGTATATATGTGATCACATAACTCTTGTTTACTTGCCTGTTTTTGTAAACTCATCTTACAAATGTACTCTGCAATTGGAATTAGAAAAATATTTTGAAGAGATTAAGAGGCTATTTGCAAATCTCCCTAATGGCACAAAATATCATATAAATGCTAATTTTCTTAGGTATTTACTAATTTTAAAGCAAATCTCAGTAACTCCTTGCATTTTAGAAAAGCTTCTTAACACAAAAATTCAATGCTCATTTTCAACATTAATTAAATCTGAAAATGTGCCTAAGAAGTAGAAAATGAGTGTATTAAACCAGTTCTTCCAGTGCCTAAAGCACTCACTGTTAGTTAACAAGGCAGCTTTGGAAACTCTTAATTTCTATAAGCTATAAGTCTATCATCCAGTATACTGGAAAAGGCATTTGCTTATTTGTGCTCTAGAAATTTAAAGCAAACAATGTAGAATTTGCAAAGACTGTTTAAGTTACTAGAAATTTCAGGATCTTGGTTTATTATTCTATCCTGTGATGGTATTTATTTTAGTGACTAGGCAGGAATTTTGACTTCCTTAAATACAAGCCGTTTCACTGGTGTTATTTTGTTTATAGAATTGCCTGTTTTTGGTGATGTTTTATGGTTTAATTCACTATTATAAATAGTGAAGGGATGTGTGTGTACTGCATAGTGTGTGTTATATGGTATTCAAAATGCAAAATGTACTGAAAATAAATCATTCTATCTCCTATTCCTTAATCGCTGGTTCCTTTCCTCCGTGAGTCCCTTCACAGATGGTCACTTGCTGAAAACTTTGTTCTCCACCTTGGCTATATCTCTTCCAAGGTATCTTGAAAGTCTTTTCTCACTAGTGTATATAGAACTACCTCATTCTTTTTAAGTGACAATATATAGATGTGACATACTTGATTAAATAGTGCTTGAGTGGTGGGCATTTATGTTGTTTCAGGTAACTTGCTGGTGCAAGCAGCACTGCCCAGAATATTCCTGTGCACACGTGCACACAGAGGAAAGCCAGAGATGTGCTGCACTGAGGAATCTGCCTCTGGCCCCGGAGAGAAGGCAGCCCACCCGTGCTCATCAGAGCACCAAGCAGTGGCAGGCCTGTGGCAGCCGCCACCTCCCTGCCCCAGGGAGGCCTGGGGCAGGCCATGCCACTGCTGTAGGAAACCTGGGCGCTGAGTCTGTATGCCCTCCAGGGCACGTCTGGGAGTCAGAAGTGACAGACACATGCCCGTGCTGGAACCACCTGGCACATTCCCAGCAGACGGACAAACACCCAGGGCAGGAGAATTATCACCTGAGAAGTGTCCCCTCCTAACACTGCTTCTTGTTGGGTCACTGGGTGCAGAAGATGAAGGAGTGGCTTTGTCAGGCTTGGTGGGTCACATGATCTGGAGTCTCTGTCCCTTAAGCTTCTAGAGCTGACTCAAACGGAGGTCTTCTCATTTTTCCTTTACTCATTGCCTGTCAAAGTGACTAACTGGTAATCCCAGCGGTCAAGAGCTCACTGGCAAATATAGAAACATTTCTGAGAAACACCACATACCAAAACGAAAAACAACGCTGCGCTGGATACTGTGGTGCACCCTCCCATCTCCCTGCATGGCTGGGGGCTCACGCCCCCAGGTGCTGGGTGGGTTGGGGGTTGACTGCTGTTCATGGAGCCCCTCTGCAAAGCAAAGTTGCCTCGGCCACGGTCACAGACCCTCCCCACAGACAGCCCAAACCCAGTGCCTGGCCTTCGAGGGGGTCATGATGCCCCAGCCGTCTTGGCTCAAAGCCGAGCTCCTGGGAACAGCCACCCAGCGCCAGCACCGCAATTCGGTCTCTGCCTCCGTTCGGTCCTATTTCCCTCACACCTGCGGGTGCCGACCGCCAGAGCGCTGCGGTAAACCTCTCTGCTCAAACCTCACAGACTAAGGAACCAGACCCAATACTCTATGTGATGGCACATGCTACAAAAAGCAGCATATTATAAAAGATGGGCGAGGAAAAATTACCTGATATTTAGAAGCCCGAAGGTAGGTACTAGCAATATAAAATGAGAAAACATACTAAAGAACCACACAGATACATTAAGCTTGAAAAATATAGCAATTGAATAAAAAAACCTAAGTGAAAGGAAATAGGGGAGAAATCAGTTAGTCAATTAAAAAAACATATTGAGATTAGTTAGGAAAAAAAAAGCAGCAAATATCTAGAGAGAGAGAGACATAGAGACAAAGAAAGAATATTAAGAAGTATGAAAAATAGAAACCACTAGTAATAAAAATCCTAGAAAAACAGTAATAAAAATTAGGTGGCAGATATCTTTAAATAATAGATATCTTTAAACATTTTCTCGAAATGGCAAAAAAATAAAGACCCTCCTCCAGATCCAACTCCTTGGTCTTTCCACGCCCCGACACATCTCTCTGCCATATGATCTCCATCAGTATGTTACTGAAAATATAAAAAGCCAGACACAGTGGAGTGTACCTGTAGTCCCAGCTACGTGGGAGGCTGAGGCGGTGGGATCTCTTGAACCCCGGAGTTCAAGACCAGCCTGGGCAACACAGCAAGACTTGACCTCTAAACACATACATGCATATACATACATGCATATGTATGCATGTGTACAAAAATCAATTTTTTTTAAATAAGAAGTGAAAGCAATCAAACAGGAGCTCTGTCATTGTTGGGCCACAGAGGTACCGTAAGCGTCTGTATCTACCTTCTCCACTTTCTCCCTCAACGGCGGCCAGCGTTTGCCTTTGCCCCGGGCCCCCACCCCTTGCCACGTTACTAGGGGTTTTGCTCCTCGGGTTATATGCACTCCAATCCATCCGCTCTATTAAGAGATTTTACTTTAACACATGTAATAAAATAAAACGAAATAACCAAAAAGTTTTTTTGTTTGAATTAATATTTCCTTCCAACCGTAGTATTATCCCAATTCTCTACATTGTTTAAAAAATTCCAGCCAGGATTTTTGAAATGCAAGGCGTCGTCTCCATCCGTTTTCCCGGTGCTCTGTGCTCGGCGTTAGTCCAGGTCCTGGATCCAAGATGAACCACAGGCAGACCGGCGACCCTGCTGGGCCTGCCCGTGCCCGGTGTGCTCGCGCAGCACCGCCTGCCCTGTGCCGCTTTGGCCTCCGCGTCCCCACTGAATGGGCCGTGTCCTGGATGTTAGTGACCGCGATGGAACAAAATCGAAAGGCCACTCTTCTAGCTGGCCAATCACTTTTCTGTTCGCAGTTGATTCAGCAGCAACCATATGTTAAACACAGTTTACGAGAGACCGCTGCGTTCCCGAGCCCACGGGGGTTCTGGCCCACAGAAGCCGGTTACTGAGACCAGAGGATCGCCGAGGAGGAAGGGGAATGTGTCGAGGATAACGTCAGGGGAGACGGAGGACTGCCTCGAGCCCGTCTCCCCGCAGAGAGGGTTCTCACACGGGGTCCAGGAAGGGGCCACGTGCCCGGGGCGGGCTGTGGAGAAGCGCCGCGTTCCGGAGCTCGGATTGGGAAGTCACAGGTCAGCGGTGTCTGGCGAGCCTCGGCGTCGTTATCCCGCAAAGACTCTGCCATTTCTGGGAGACAACTCAAAAGGTAAAAGTGTTAGCTAAACAGGAAAATGACAGTGTTCTGGTGTCGAGCCCTGCTGGCCTGGGAGTCCAAGGCTTAAGAAGGCTGCAAAGCAAACACACGCGGGCGCGGGTGTCATGTGTTTGCTCACGCAGCTGATCGCGCTTGCTGGGGACTAGCCTCCCGGCCTGGGCCCGACAGACCGGACCACATCTCGGCACAGTCCCTCGTGCTGGGTGACATGTAATCCAACTCCACTTTGAGGTGGGCCAGTTTACAAAGAACAACACAGGAGATTCACAGCAGTTAAACGCAAGGGCGCAGCTTAGGTGACCTGGCAAGATAAGGATGTCCCCTCGGTCCTAACACTGTACGGGAAGTAACTTCCAAATGACCAATCCACTTTTTTCCCCTTATTTCTGTTCTCTTCAGCTCCTGTCTTCCCATAAAGCCAACTTCTCTGCTCGGCTCATTAGCACACCGGTTCCATTTTATGGAATGAGATGTTGCCTCATTCTACAATCACTAATAAAAGCCAATTAGATCTTTAAATAAAATGTGTTATACTTTTGCATTTTGAATGTTCTGACAACCTAAAAAAAGGCCTAAAGGAGGCTCTTGGCAACCCAGGAAAGACGCCTCAGGGGCCCGGGTGGGGACACTCACCCCCTTGGGGCCCTTCTCTTTCTTCCTGAGGTCACGCGTTCGTCTCAGGCCTGAGCTCTGAGCTTTCTGATTCCTTTGGCTTTTAGGGTAGTGAAGGGTTCCTTTGTGCTGTGAGAGGGCACGTAATTTTGGGAGTTCCTGGTGACTGATGGGTCACTGACGGTCACCACAGTTCTAAAGAGTAGTGGCGGTTACTGAGAAGCCCACGACTCCAGCTGTCAGAACTCAGAGGAGTTTGAGTTGTCCCTTTTTCATTTTTTATCTTGCATACAACGTAGGGGAAATTATTGGCTGTGTTAATCAAGGGAACCGCAGAGCAATCTGGTTGTACCCAACTTCTACCATCAGTGTGTATAAACAGAATTTTTTTAAGGCGGTGAATTTTTAAAATTTTTGTACCTGACAAATAATAATTGTATATGTTCATGGGGAACATAGTGATATTTTGATACATCTAATGTATAGTGATCAGTCAGGGTAATTAGCATATCACCTCAAACATTTATCCTTCCTTTGTGTTGGGAACATTCAATATCCTCCTTCTACCTATTTGAAACTATGTGATATGTTATTGTTAACTAGAGTCACCTTACAGTGGTGTAGAACAGTAGAATCTCCTCCTCTTATCTACCTGCAATTTTGTATCCTCTGACATTCCTTCCTTCCCCTGCCCTTCCCACGTTATACTGTCTTCTGTTTTACTTTTTATTTCTGTGAGATCAATTTTCTCTTAGCTTCCACATGAGTGAGAACATGTGGTGTTTAACTTTCTCTTCCTGGCTAAATTTTACTCAACATAGCTTGTCCTCTAGTTCTATCATGTTGTCACAAATGACAGAAATTCATTATTTTACATGGCTGAATGGTATTCCATTGTGTATATATACCACGTTGTAGAGTCAATAAGAACAAGAACTGCTCTATTTCTGAAGCCCATAAGCTGGAGCTGGACAACCGTACATAAATTTCAGGGGCCAACCCTTGTGCCTGACGTGTAGACCACTCCAAGAGTTCACAAAAATGCTCAGTGCCGTAACAGAGACATTCAAACTGCAGACCAGAAAAATATTCCTTGACTCAAATCTAAAAAATCTTTTCAATTGACTGCCCTCTGGACTCAGAGACTGGGTTTATTCTTTGTTCTAGTCAGTAACCTTTGTGGGGTTTTTGTTTGTTTGTTTATTTCAGTTTCTCTGGCTCAGAGGGACCCTGGCTAAAGAGCATAATCCAACCTCTGGGTAGTCTCCTGTGACAGTCAACACAGTCATCTCCCTGGTGCACTGGGTCCTCTCAGAAAGTTTTAAATGCCTGCATGTGGACATCTGGTGAACACCACATGGTCTCTGGCTGGGGACACAAAACCTCAAAGTCACATGAGATAACTTGTAACCTATGAATGACACATTCAAACCAAACTCAGAGAGTGGTGGTGGCCTAGAGTAGCGCGGCTGCCCTCAGTTCAGTCACACTCTCACCTGGTGAGAGCCTGACCCAAAGGGGTCACTGTGGAGCAAAATTTGTGGGATATTATTGCTTTGAAGTTGATTCCTGCACTGGGCCCCGACAGACCAAACCAAACCAAAGCAGAATGGAGTCACTTATGCTAGGTGCCACATAACCAAACGGAACTTTGAAATAGGCCAGTTAAAAAGAAAAAACAAAACAAAAAAATGGAGATTCACAGCAACCAAACAGAAGAGGCCCAGTGCACCTGGGCCACTTGATAAGGAGGTCCCCTCTATTGTAATAACTTTGAAGTGACCAGTCTGCTTTTTGTCATTTATTTCTGCTTTCTTCAGCCCTTTGCTGCCTACATAGCCAACTCCCTCTTCTCAGCTCATCAGGACAGCCATTCAATTTTATAGGAGGATGTGCTGCCCAATTCTAGAATTATTAATAAAAGATAATTAGATATTTGAACTAAATTTGTTGCAATTTTGTCTTTTGCCAGATCACAGTTGGCCATTCTGTGCCTGAAAAGATGCATAGAATGTCAAAGATAAAGCCCACCTAACACATTACAGCAAGCTTCAAACAGATCAAAGACAAATAAAACATTCTAAAGGCTTTTAGAAAGAAGGAAAAATTCACATACAGAAGCACAGCAATCAGACTGGTATGTTTTTCATCATCTCCATTTGATTCAACACACTTCAAGGTAAACTATTATTTCACCAGGAAACAATGATAAATTTGCTTTTTTTTCCTGAAAATTGTTACCTTTTATTTCTCTCATCTAATAATAGTGAATAATAGCTCCTAAAATGTTGAATAACAACAGTGATAAACATACTTCATTTTAAGTATGAGAAAAACGGAAATCAGAAAAGTTAAGAAATGTGTAGCATGTCCTGAGGATGGGGGCAAAGGCTTGGCTGGGACCAAGCTCTCCAGAACCCAGGGCGGTTTTGCTTGTCGTGCTTGTTTTCACAGGGCTCTGTGATGCCCATGCGCACTCTGGCATTTCTCAGGGCAGCCTCAGGCTCCTGTGGGGGTGGGGATGCTCCGCACTTCGGACGTGGTCGGACGTGGCCGGGGAGGAGAGAGGAAATGAGAAAGGAGGGGAGACGCCTCACCTGGCCATCCTCAGGGCTGTGACCGATTCCCAAACAGGAAGGAAGCGAGGGTGCCGGAGTGTTTGCTCAGCAGAGTCACTTTTGTAAGTTGTCACTGTGGAGTGCCTGCACTGGACCTCCTAGGGGTAGAATTTTAGTTGTATTCTCTTTCGTCATTCAATCGTCAAAAGACATTCCATGGATAAGTTAACTACAGTTAGAGAAATTGTAAAACTTGCCCAAGTCACATAGCTAGTAAGGATCACCAGGCAGTTTAACAAAAAACAAACAAACAAAAAAAAACCCCAAACACCCTCATTCTTAAGCCTTAGGCTGTTGCCTTCTACTTTGCTAGAGAGTTGGGTAAAAACTTTCCTGGCTTCAAAGGGAAATTTTCTATAGTTATGTTAAAGCTTTATAAAATAAACGTACCCATAATAATTAAAAATTAAAAAAATTAAAAATATATTAAAATATTAGATAATCCTAGAATTTAATATTATTTTTTAAAAATGCACATATTTTAAATTAAGTTTTGTATTACAAATTGCACATATTATATCCAATAATTTAAGCTTTTTTATTGAAAATTGCACATATTATATCCAATAATTTAACTTTTAAGGTGTGCTTCACTTAAATAAATTTATGGCATATCATTTTAGAAGGACAGCATTAAGGTAATTGATATTTAATCATATTGTTATTATTGCAATGAAATGTTAATCACCTAGCTTCTGGATGCATTAACAGAATAAGTACCTTTAGACACATTCAATTTTTTAAATAATCATTTCCTTCTGAAAATTGTATCTCTTTAAATCCAGCTAATTATTTAAGTCTCACATTCCTATGATATGACACAAAGTCCCACATATTAGAGATGGTTTATAATAAAAACTGATTTGCACCTAGCAGCTAACAAGAGTTCTAGAAAGTCTGATTACCCCACTAGCTTGCTCTGCTTTTGAGTTACCACCTGCCGCTGTTGAAAGTGAGCCTCAGGCCGGGTGTGGTGGCTCACACCTGTTATCCCAGCACTTTGGGAGGCTGAGGCGGGCGGATCGTTTGAGCTCAGGAGTTCGAGACCAGCCTGAGCAAGAGTGAGACACTGTCTCTACTAAAACAATAGAAAGAAATTATATGGACAACTAAAAATATATAGAAAAAATGAGCTGGGCATGGTGGCACATGCCTGTAGTCCCAGCTACTCAGGTGGCTGAGGCAGCAGGATTGCTTGAGCCCAGGAGTTTGAGGTTGCTGTGAGCTAGGCTGACGCCATGGCACTCTAGCCCCGGGCACTGGGCAACAGCGTGAGACTCTGTCTCCAAAAAAAAAAAAAGAAAGAAAGAAAGAAAGTGAGCCTCTACAATGCAGTGTGCCATAAATGTCCACTGTCTGGTGATGTTCTTGTTTGCCTACATTTGCATATCCTTAGAACTTAGCAGCACCTCCTGATTTTCTTTGTTTACACTCAAGTGCTCAACTTCTGTTCCCTTAGTTATGCTTTCAGACCACAACTATCATGCCAGGATGAATAGATTTATGGTTGCTAGATACAGACAGATGCTGCTATGGCAATAAATGCACTCTATACACATCTTAGTTTTAAGCCTGCCACCTCTTTATAGTATGTTTAATTGTAGCACATGTCATTTACAAAGGGTTTCTCCACTGGTCTCCAGTGTTTCTTACAATAACCACTTGTTCTTTTTCCCCTATATCCATATAAAATCCTTTATAATTTTAAGCTTTTTTTTTCCTTTTGCTCTGACTTTCTTATCTAAGATAAGACTTAGAGTCTTAGTCTCTGAGTCTTATCTAATACTTTGAGTACCACTCATACTGATTCAAGAAAGACATTAGCACACAAATCAGACAAATGTCTTGTTTTATTTTATTTTAGAGGAGGAAGCTAATGTTTTTAGGCTTTTGGTGTTTTGAGAGTGTTGTTAAAAAGGAAATATTCAACCTAATAAGTTTTTCAAGTTTTAAACTAGTCACACTATTTTTCCAACAGATCTCAGATATAAGTATGATTGTTTACTTGTTCGCTCTTCTAGGAGTTCATACTTCCTACTTAACAACAATCCTCAAACATGTAGGGCTTTATAAATCCATCATTCTGAATTAATTAGAAATTTATATAAATATTTTGCTTTTGTAGAGAACACAGAAACAATAGTTCCTTGATTCCATGTCAAAGAAGTATTTGTTTTCAGAAGTGTTCAGAATTTATGGGAGCTGCCTACAACTTGCCTCACTTGTTCCCCAGAGCAACGCTGCGAAGGCCAGGAAGGTACAATGACCCTCTTCCTATTGTGACTCTATACACGCGGACGCCTCTGCCCTGAGAGACTAGGCAATTTGCCCAAATTCTCACAACAGATACTTCGCAAAGCTAAAACTATATATTATAATAAATATTTGTTTTAAAAATTAAACATTGAACAAGATTGGACACATATACTTTTCTCATTGTAAATCTGCTCTCCAAATTTCAAGAATTTTCCTTCACAGGTAATAAAATGAAAATGAGCAATATACTTTACTCTTCAGGATTTAGATCATTCTAATTTGAGAGATTTGAATGAAGTTTAGAGAAGAAGCACATTTTCCCCTCAACTTTGTGTGGTTTGATTTCTCCAAATACACTCAAATGTCCACGCATAATTTCCCTTTGTTAGATTAATGGCTCCACTAGAATCCTAAATTTTGAGCAAATGTCCTCAATTTTGGAAAATTGTAACAATTAAAATCATTAAACTCTTTAATCCACTGCCAAGCCAGAATATAACATGAGATATTTCTTATTCTACCATTGTTTACTGTTGCCTCGTATATTTCAATGCCTCACTTTCAGTTGCTATTGCTTTATTCAGAAAACATCGCTCACTTTATGTGCTAACATAATCAGCATGGCATTCTCCCTGGAATGTACTAGGTTACATTAAAAAACAATAATAGCAATTACATGATAAATATTTGATATTCTAGTTTCCTGTATTCATAGCATTTATCTAAAGAGCTATTATAAAATAAATGCATGCCTCCAAAGTGTATCACTTACAGTTTAAAGGCAGTCCAAGTCTCCATTTATTATTCATAATAGCTAGAAGCACACCGCTCTGATTAGTGTGACTTGATGGTAAGTGCAAGCCTAAATGACTCTAGATGCTTAAAAATATTGCTGCAGAAGTTAAATCACTGAAGATTTTCCTTAAAAACTTGTAAATGCATCCTTAAAGTGGGATTGATTATCTGTAGTTAAAAAGTGTGGATTATTATAGAGAAATGGCATCCTCTGCCAACACGAAACTTCAGAGGTGGCGTCGAGGCCACTGGCTGTGAAAGTGAAGACAAGAGTCTCCCAGAGTTGTGTCTCTGGTTTCCATAAAGAAAGGTATGGCTTATACTGCTGCAGTGTCACCTCCCTCCAGCTGCCTCTGCTGGTCCTCAGACACCAAAACTCCTCGTGTGCAGGAGTTGAGAAGGCATCAGGAACATGCCTAGTGTAATTTTGACACTTTGGGGACCCTGTGGAAAGCAGAACATGTGGTTCCAAAGGGAAAAAAGGAATCAAAATTGTTTTCAGTTTACCAAATCTCATCCCCTGATCATCCTCCCCAGCCTGGCCTGGCTCATTAGGTGGCTGGGGCAGAGAGTGAGCCACAGGGGGAGAAAGAAGGGAGCAGATGGGGGGCAGAGGCAGAGAAAGCACAGGCCCCCCCATCCCTCCCGAGGGCTTGCACCTACTTGGAAGCCAAGAGTGGAATAAACGCATTACTTTCCCTTGTGCCCTCACCTGACACACAGCTTAATGGAACTAATAAACTTCCTTAAGCATCTGTCTGCTCAATTTCAAAGTTGTGTCTCAGCCACCGGAAGAAATGGGCCCAAGGAAGCTTTAAATCAAGTTTATTGCCTAAACCCCTAATTTTACACTCTAATCACATTAGCTTTTACTTGCAGAGATAAATATCTTATTGATTCTCTCCAACAACTTTACACCTTTAGTTTACTTTACCTGTATCTACAGATGGGGTCTGAACAGAAAGTGATCATAGATCAGGCCACCGCATGTGCCTGGGTAAGCTCATCCAGTTGTGTCCGGATGAAATACACTACAGTGATCCGCTCTTCCATGAGCTCCTATAAAATGTTAATTAACAAAGTTCCAGGTATGAGGTAGGTCACTGTCGTTTTAAAAAATACGTTTGGAGAACACAAATCCCATTCTGACCAGTTACTGAGAATGCCTTTGGGCATTTTGCTGAGACTGTGGGCTCTCTATGTCTGGGACACTGACTGACACGTTGCTCTTTGTGTGTCGCAAATGAAATGCCATCCAACGGGGAGAGCCACTCTGCTGAAGGTGACTCTGCGGTCTCCCTCAGCACTCCTCTCTTCTGGGCGCACTGCTCTCAGGCCACAGTGGCTGCTTTTTCCTTGAAAAGCCCAAACAAGTTTCTACCTTTGCATCTAATATTCTTTCTTCCTGGTGAACATGTCTCTTGTCAATTAAGTATGCTCATTTTCCGTTCTGGTGTCATGCAACTGTCGTCTCCAGGTGTCTAGATGCACGAGGCAGAGATGCTGCAGCCCCACTAGGATTGCTCCACGCTCCTTCCCAGTAATTGCTTTGGTGTTTCCTCCCCTCGTCTCCCTTCCCGGTAGGAATGCAAGGACCGTGGTTGCAGAAACACAGTTGTCTCATTCAGCCATGGGTTTCCCAGGGAGAGTTTATTTAACTGAGATACCGGGTGTCTGTCACTGAGGTGGTTCTGGACTTAATTCCTACAATTTGGAATCTCTTACATGATCCCGTTTTTGCACTCTCTCCATTCTCCTCCATCTCTGCGTGAAAGCTGCCCAAGTCTCATCTGCCCAAGTCTCATCTGTTTGCAATATATTTTCCAAGACCCTCACCCTTCTAAATCCCTTTCCCTAAGGCAGCGGCCTCAGTACGTGGTCTTCCTCTCGCTCTTTGGCAACAGATAGCCGGAGTTTTCCTCCTGCGTAAAGGAGTTGAGCTGCTGTCCAGTCTGTGATGTCTATTCCTTTTCAACTGGTGTCACTAACCATTGTCACTTTTTTAGGTTTTTGTTACAGCAGTGTGCCTTTCCTGATACAAATTCCCGTGTTTGCTAAGGTACACCGGTTGTTCTACCAAACATAAGCATCCTGCAGATTTAAAGGATTAAATATTTATTTCTCGCTCACATAATGGTGTGATACAGGCCTAGCTAGATGGACGGAGCCACGGGCAGACGACCCACCACCCACGGAGCATGAGATGCAGGGTAATCCCCGCAGAAAGAAGAGTACAAAGAGTAAGGAGGCCACGCCTGGGGACTTGGTGGGAAACCACAGTGGCAGTGCAATCTCTGCCTGTCCCAGGGCCCCAGCTGAGTGCCGGGGAGGGAAGGGCCAAAGTCTTGCTATTCCCTGGCTTTTTCCTGAAGGAAAAAAAAAATGATGTGAATTTATCATTTCTGTGAGCTTTAACTCTTAAATGCACACTGTGGTTTAGTGCTTTGGTGACCCTTGACTTATCACAAAATGTGATTTATAATTAATTGACAGACATGGTTTCAGCCTACCGTAGGTATAGCCAGGGTGTATTTTGATCTGTGCAAAATTTTAGATATTGACTCAACAAACCCCATGTCTGTGCTTGCTTATTGTCTTCCTTTCATTATCCGCTGTCTCCGTTATTTGCCAGTCTCCTGGCATGTGCCCGTGGCATCTTGGCATCACAAGGAGCAGTGCTGTGGGGTTCCTGACGTGATGGGACTGCGGAACTGTAGCTGGAGCTGTGCTTACGCTTTCAGGGGGTTGGTCCTGGTGCAGCAGCTTTTATTTCAGAGGTAAATACTTTGAAAAGGAAACTTTGTGAGTTTCAGTGTTAAATTTTTGATAGTTGCATTATTGCTTTGATTTTTTTAGCATTAATTTTGAGTTAATTTTTTAATAGTTTTGTTTGGGGAATTTCAAGAGTATTATGCCACTAATACAATTATTTTTACATATCTTAGGGCTTCTCTAATACTGAAGCTGATTTTTTTTCAGAAAATCTCAATATTTTAAAATATTTTTCTGCTATATTTAAGCTGTTTATCCAAAAATAAAAAAATAAATAAAAAAAAAAAAAATAAGCCAGGATAGAATTTTCTTCATTCATTAACTTTTCAGGGCAACTGGGCTGAGGCCTGGAACAAAGTATGTTGAAAGATACAGCTATAAAATGGAACATTGAAGTGCACTTAGTGAAAAAAAGTTCTAAATGATCTTGAACAGGAAAAACAAAAGGATAATTGAACAATGGCATGGGAAAGAGAAAAAATGCAAATGGGAAAGGTCAAGAAAAAATTGAACAATATCTTGAGAATAATTGTCTATGTCCATCCTTTCATTATCATCTTTTATGAAAGTCTGGGGATTTTATTTGTAATGTTACACATGCGACTTTTAACAGTTCTTGGCATATTTTTCCTTTTCAGTGCTTGGCTGTTGAGACAGTACAATGGTCCTGTACATTTCCAAGGCAATTCCAAGATGCATGGGTCACAGGTTGAGTAGAAGAAAGACAAAAATGGGAACTTTCATAGCCAGCAGTGAAATTCAAAGACATGACTTTGCATGGCAATGTGTAGTGTGATAAATAAAAGTCGCTGGAAACAGAAAACTGGAGTGAAAAAGGGGAAGTGAATTGCTAAGATCTAATGTGAGAACATGTTTTAACAGTGCAGAGTGGAGTCATAGACATCGGTGTGAATTGCTGACTTGGTTGTTAGCAAAGGCCTCCTTTCCAATCTCCAGCGTACTATAGGGGACATCCCTGCTACCACTCTAGTCACCCTGGTGCTCATTTGGGCCAATCTAGGATGCCCCCTACAGCCAAGGCTTGATATCTAATATTATTCTCCACCAAAAGGTACAGGGACTCTTGGCAAAGAAGGCATCCAGAAGAGAGGGGTGTTAGTGGCCAAAAGTGACCACATAATCTTCAAAAAGAGAAGCTGCGATTACAATTTTGGAGCAAGTTTAACGTTGGGCAGATGGGTGAGCAATGCTGGTTCAGTGTGATGCGTTGATTGTCACACACTTAGGACTTTGATATTTGGGTTTATTAAGCAACTCAAATTATGCAAATCCACTCTTGTGCTCTAGGATATAAAAGACCAAAAAGGCCATTCTTCTAAGTGTGAGGCTATGATATTTGTGTGACTGGTGTATTATTATATCATTATTTATTGGGTTATAAACATGAATATTAATCTTTTCTTCAATAACTGTGCCCCTAAAATGTGATGTGTAAATCTTACCTTTCTTTTGTAGAATAAGTAGTTCATGTAAAAATGAATTGCTAGAATGCATATGTTTCTAACCAATTTTAAGTATTAGAAATTAATATGCCATTATTTAATATCTTACACTATTTTAAGATTTTTAACATAAAACCTTTGCTTCAAGCCTTGTCTCTTCCTCTTCTCTCTCTCTCTTTTTAATACAAATGAACACCAGTCTCTAGGCATTAAACCTTGGAGGGGAAGCTTGAATTTATATAAGAATGTATCGGTTATCCTTACATGTGATGTGTACTATTGTCATTGAAAGGGGTTAAGTTGACAGACACATCCAAAGAAGGCATTTTCTTCTTTAGGGAATTATCATTTTCTTATATAAAGGTGCCTTTATTTGGGCCATAGATAATGAAATTATCTATGGGCTTTAACTCCTAAATGCACACTGTGGTTTAGTGCTTTGGTGACCCTTGACTTACCACAAAATGTAATTTATAATTAATTGACAGACCTAGTTTCAGCCTACCGTAGGTATAGCCAGGGTGTATTTTGATCTATGCAAAATTTTAGATATTGACTCAACAAATCCCATGATGCAATATATTTACTTGTATTTTTAATACCAAAACCATAAATTTAAACAGCATTGTATTTCTAAATGTGTGTAATAAAATACCTTTTTGTTTAATTAAAAGATGGAAAAATAAAGTCCAGCAAATTAAATACATGTTTTAAATACCAGTCATATCTATTGTCTTCACTGCTTTTATTCTATTATTTTTCCTATTAAACACCTCAGAAAACTGCATGTCTGTATCATTCACCACACAGCTAATGCTGTGCCATATCGATGTGGCACATTTCACTATTCGTTTGCCTACCAGTCAATCATTTGCTCCTTTTTTCGTATTGGCCCAGCAACGGGCCCCGTACGTGCTTGTCACACTCATGAGCCCTAGCGCTTCTCTAGGGGAGAGGCTAGAACTGTACTTGCGGGGTTTTGTCATAGGCCCAACCTCAGTTTTATTGATTTGTCCAAATCATCCCTCAAAGTGACAGACCAGTTATGCTGTAGGCAGAAAGAACCCACTTCCTCCATTTGCTCCATCCCCAACACTTAGTATTGTTAAGGGTTCATTTATATCAACAGCAGGGAGAAAACTTCAGTTCATTACAATGTTAAGGTCTGATGTTCTTTCATCTAATGAAATTGAGCAACTTTTTGTTACTGTACCAGTCATTCGTTGTGCATTGGTGGCTCATATCTTTTGCCCACTTTTCAACTTATTTTTGATTGCTTCTAATTAACTTGAAATGTCGTAAGACACAATACTAGAAGTAAATCCCTGAGATATTCATATATGGAAAATATTTTCACATTGTCCTTTTAGTATTTTCAACTAAATGTTAATTTGTGCTGAAAATATTCTAAAATTATAGCTGTAATTTTATTTTGTCATGTTATTTATGATTATTTTGTAGTGTTTCAGAAAACATCCTAAACCAAGGCATTAGTTTTTTGTTTGTTTGTTTGTTTGTTTGTTTTAGAGACAGGGTCTTGCTCTATTGCCCAGACTAGAGTGCAGTGGCATCATTATAGCTCACTGCAACCTCAAATTCCTGGACTCAAGCGATCCTCCCACCTCAGCCTCCCAAGTAGCTGGGACTACAGGTGTGCACCATCATGCCACGCTGATTTTTCTATTTTTTGTAGAGATGGGGTCTTGCTCTTGCTCAGGCTGGTCTCAAACTCCTGGCCTCAAGCCATCCTCCCGTTTCAATCTTCCAAAGTGCTAGGATTACAGGTGTGAGTCACAGCACTTGGCCCAAGATACTATTTTTTATGGTTGTATTGTTTGGTTTTATTCATTTATGTCATTAAGGTATATGTGTGTGTGTACATATGTGTATGTGTGTGGACATACACATAGTATAAAATTTAACCCTTTTTGATATAGTGTTATAAATTGGGATTTAATTGTTCCCAATTTATTGGAGAACATGATTTTATTTTTTAAAGTATATTCTAATTCCTGTTGCATGAGACAGGGTTGTTTAATCACTCACCATATCTCTTTATTTCACTTTGAATTCAGCTTATACAGAATGGGGTGGACTATTTAGCTGCACAGTCCCAGTGGGATCCATTCTGAGAACAAAGAGAATGGCAAACTACTAATAATGAAAAGCATAATTCTGCATAGTAATCATGTTGTTAGTGGTGGCATTGGTATTTTTATTCTCATTCATTGATATAAGGGTGTGAGATAAAGCTGATTTATGTTGGTGTCATTGAAAAACATAATTTTCTACAAGGAAGGAAATAAGGTGTTGATATAAGGTAGATGAGGTTATGAAAAAACACTCTAGTCCTGAATTTGAATTGCAAGTGTCATTGTGAACGCATGATGTATTTTTTGTCAAATACCTACACACAAAATACTTTCACCGAGCTGGGAGGAAGAAGCTAGTGGCAGAGCACACCTTTGCCAAGGACAACTGGAAAAGCAGAATAAAGCACATTCAGACATTTTTGTAAAGGTCTGAGCTCTGCTAAATTAACTCCTGGTAAAGGACCAAGAATCTAGAAAGGGACGAAGGCTTCCGCGGTGAGGTCACAGTCTTCTCCTCTTTGCCCAGGACATCCGCAGATTGTGATCACAACCAAGTGTCCAGATTTGTACCAGGAGACGATGATGACGGCTGGGGATAAGAAGCCAATGAAGCTTGCCACCTCTGAAAGCCAGAAAGAGAAAGATGGAGCCTGAGGCATTTTCCCCGGGGCATTTGCCAAATCCTGAAGCTGTAGGGGAGGGAGGATGAAAGCTCTGCAAGAACCTCTGAGAAGCAGTTCAGAGCCTTGGAGGTCTTGGGCTGGGGTTTAGGGCCTCCCAGAAGAGAGTCTGGGGCAAGCAGCAGTGGACCAGAACCAGCCCCGTTGTGGGAAAATTCCTAAGGACGGACCTGATTGGAGTGTAGAATTGTGTGCCTGTCAGTCATAGTCTTAAACAAACCCGAGCCACACTTCTGGAGTCTAAAGCTCCCCACGTTGTGGCAAGGAGAGTGTAAATCAGACTTTTCCACAACCTTCTGATGGGTGTTTTAGGAGTTTGCCTGGCGTGTTCTCAGGCTTTTTGTGTCCCCATGGGCTTATTTAAACTATTCGGCATCTGGGCCAATGTCATAGCCAAATTAAAGACGGAGCTACTAGGGTTTCCACAGAGCTCCACTGTTTCTCAGCCCTATTGTACACCCTGCAAAGTGTGTTTTGACCAGTATTCACACGCTTCTTCCTTAGAAGAGGGTTTCATGTTCCAGTCCTTGGAAATATTCAAGAACCTAGTAGTTCTCCAGTCTAGCCAGAGGTGCATTATCTTTCTGCAAGGTCTGGGCAACATGACCACCCACACCTAGGAGGGTGCGATCTGGTTCTGCAAGGGGGTCATGTGCTGCTGGCGCTCAGAAACACTGGGGACGCGTGGCCAGTCCTCTGCAGCAAGGGTGGTTTGTTCTTGCCCTTGTTTTCTCATTAAGAACGTCACTGTCTGAAACAAGGGGTACAGAGATCCACTGGCGCTGCCTCTGTCCTTTACTTCTGCCATCACCTGCGTCCATCCAGAGGTCTGTAAAACATCTGTAGGGTTTCTTCAGGCATGGCTTCCTTACGGTCCGGTAGTGTCTACTGAGACAGCCTACCTTCACTGCTATTGATTCTCTAATTAGAATACAACCTTTCATTTAGAGTCATGTGTTCTTTCACAGGAAAAGTGGATTTTAAAAAGACTATTTTTCAAAAGAAAAAGAAATAAGCTTTTCTAAATTTTATGGAATAATTCCCTGAACACTACTGAGGATGCAGCTGGAATTGTGGCCCATAAATCTACAGTATCCACCAATACAAAGGGGTGTGTGTGTGTGTGTGTGTGTTGTTGTTGTCATTGCACTCAGCAACTCATCTAGAGGAAGAGAGAGAAGGCACAAAAGGACTGATGCAGGATTAGGGATCAGGCAGGTCTGAGACATAGGAGAGCGGGAAGGAAGCGGACTGTTGGCAAGTCACGGAAGCAATCATAAGGGAAGATGAGAGTGGGAAAGCCCAACCCAGTGGAAATAAAACAGAGTCCTCAGTACAAACCCAGGATGCACTAGGATGTGCTTTGCTTATCATTTATGGCTGGAAACTCATATATTTTTCTTGAGACATGACTTGAATCTCATATTTCACTGGGCTACTTCACCTGGAAGATTCTGGACTAGAAAACCCTCCCTGCAAACTACTAACACATCCAACAAGATCCCATATTGATTTAAGGCTTAATAAAGTATATAACATATGGCAGTACATTAGATTTCTAAGGAGGTGGCATTCACATTCAACAACTTGAAAGGTCTTCCCACAGAGATTTATTTCAAGGGAAAACTGAGTGTCATTATGTGAAAAAAACAGGGTTTCCCTTCTCATCCAACGCACGCGGACTGTGTCATGTGAAAGTGTCACTAGAAGCTGTGCTTGTTGATCTGGAATTGATTCTGGTATTGAAAGTATTTTAAAGCAATGGGAGGAGGGAATATTAAAGTAACTGAAAATAACTGTCTTTCAAAGAATCTGTATTTTAGAGTTGAGAGAATATTAAAATCTCAACTAATATCTATGTAATAGCCAACATTCCACCATGACGAGCTCTGGACATTGCTACTAGAAACACACATGTGCTTCCTGCTCTGTTAAAATAGCTTGCAGCATAGGAAGTGCTCCTAGTAAAAACAACTGGAAAAGCCAGATAAAATACAAAGAAAATAATATCTATAACCCATTTATCAGAGATATTGAGAACAAACTTAGAAAGAGCTGTGATTAACATGTTCTAGAATATAAATTACAACATGAAAAATGTAATAATTAAGGACTCAAAGGATGAATTTCATAGCAGAACGGACACAGCATGGAAGAGAATTAATGAATTAAAAGATAGGTAGTGTTTTCAATAAAATCTATTAGATTTCTTCAGTTATTACTATGTACAGTGAATGCAATGTAAAAAAAAATAACTGAGATTGTACATTTCTACAACCTTTACTTGGTTGTAAAGAATGCATACTTATTCTTGTATCTTTATAATCACACGGATTCTTTTTTAAAAATGAAAATTATAAATAATTCTAAAAAACTAATTCAAACTAATTCTTTGAATATATATCTACATGCAGCATGTATCATTACTATTTTAAGAAATATTTCAGACAAACAAATCTAAAATATGTATAACCAAATGTTGACCTACTACCTAAAACAACTGACTCAGGTTTTGGTCACTTTTATATACGGAATAAGCAAATTTTTCAGGGTTGAGTGATATTTCTATTGACCATTCCATTTAATGATTTAATATATTTTTTTCCCTTTGAGACATCTTTGAAGTATGCAGTTTAATTATTTACCTTTATCACAATTTTTTTTTCCAGAATCCTCCTTGTTCTCTTTATAATCTATTGTTTCCATTTACTTTCATTTTCTGTTCAATTTAGAGCTCATGTCTTTGTCTTCTATTAATTTTTTCAATCAAATTCTGCTAAGTTTTCCCTCTTGTTCAGCTTGGCTTCCATAACAAAATACCATAGACAGAGAGGCTTAAACAAGTAGAAATTTCTCCCTCATGTCCTGGAGGCTGGGAAACCCACGGTCCAGGCGCCGCATGGCAGGTTTCATCCTGAGGCCTTCTCTCCTGGCTTGTGGGCAGTGCGTTGGTGTGTACGCAGACAACCTCCTTTTGTCCTCACGGAGAAACAGAGCAGGCTCTGGTCTCTTCCACCTACGATAAGGACGTTAATCCCAGTATGGGGCCCCGCCCTCATGACCTCATCTAAACCTACCTATTGCCCAAAGGCCCCACCTTTAAATACCATCGCATGGGGGTTGAGCTTCAACATATGAATTTGAGGAGCATACAAACACCAGTCCATAACATCCTCTTTAGGAATTTGTCTTACTCTCTAAATTTTCTAAGTTTTAAATAACTCAAACTGTTTATTGTTCCAGTCATTATCCGTAATAGATTACAACTGGAATCCTCCCAGACTCGTGCAGCAAAAAAGAAACTAACCAAGTTAGTTTGGCCCATTTAATGAGCCTAGTAAAGTTGGTGCATTTGATTGATTGATTGAGATGTTCCTTTGTTGAGGAAGCACTTTTTTGGTGTTCCATTTGATCATAATTATTTAATTGTGCTTCAATAATTGTGTAGACCACTGAACTAGGTAATGTTTAACATCTCATGTAACTGTTAGGAGTTTTGATTTTAGATTTATTGAGGATCTACCATGTCCACAATATTATGACTGCTACAAAGGAACCCTGGGAGGATGATAGAGAAACAATTAAAACTAGAACTAAATGGAAACATGGCAATGGATGGATATTGGTGAAGTATTCTTTACATGGAAAGTTCTAAGAAGACATGAAATATTTTTTCGTCAATTTCAAGAGTCTAGGAATAAACTGGTGATATTTTAGCAGGAGAGGTTTATAGCTTATGAAATATTAGTAACATTTAATAAAGTTCTAATTTTATTTTATACATTTGAAATCATACATTTGATTAAAACATAGTTGGCAACAAGAAGAGTGGTCTTAAGTATTAATAAGCTATATGAATGTTTACATGAGAAGCTATTACATGCAGTGCATATTAGTTAGAAATAAGCATTCTGGGCTGTCTCAGCTTTGGTTGAGGTTAAATAATTAATTAAAACTTATCAAAGCTTAATTAAATCATTAAAATGATACGTGGAAATTCAAGCATTATCTCATCAATGTAATTCTGAAAGGTTTAATATATGCATACATATTAAAATTATTTCTTAAACTACACACAAGGGTTTGATTACCTCGTTTTAGCCTGAGATAAGGTTGACACTATCTTCAGAAATGAAACTGAGTTAAATGTAGAATCTTTTGCAACATAGATGTCCCAAATCTCTTGATCATTGATAATTGCTTTCCCTTTATTATAAATGCAATGACTTGAGTTCTCTGTCTACATTCAACAACAAGAAACTCAAGTTCAGTTTCCCCTGGAGTAATTTTGAGTTTTCCTATGGAACGAGGCAGGGAAGGAGATGCCCCTTTGCCACAGCTGCATCTGCCACCTCTTGATGGGGCCCTGTCTGGGTCTCTCCCCTACGGCCACTGCATGCTGGAGACTTTATCCTGAGATCCCAGATCCCCATATACTCTCCCTTAACTTCACCATTCCATGGATATCTGACAATAAATAACTGTATTTGTGTATTAGTGTGGAGGAGGGACACATGTGATAGAGATCATCTATCCAGAATGGGGAAAACAAATGTCACTGTCCCTCATTCATTCATTGAGTGCCTGCTGGTGACAATGTCCTAATGACAACCATTGTCGACTTCTGCAGAGAAGCAATTGTTACATGACAATCATAGGGTAAGAGTCACAAGACTTAGGTCAAGAGCTGGATGCCCCACTTACAAGCTGTGTGACCTTTAGTCAGTTATGCAAATTTCATGAGCTTCAAGAATATCTCTCCTATTATGTAGCAATGGTAGTAATAATAACCTATTAAGAGTGTTAGGAAAACTAAAGGAGAGGTAGGTATTCTTAGCACAGTGTCTAGGATTAAGCATTTCATAAATGTTAGCTGCTACTAGTGTTTCTAGTTTTCTTGTTATAATAAGAATTATAATAGATGCTAGAGAATTCCTTTTGATTGCTGGGTTTTTTAATTATCTATTATATTAGTTGCATGCATGAGCAAGTTGAACAGTACCGCTGGCTATATTCAGCACAGAGCTGTAGGAACTAGCTACTGCAGACAACTAAAAAGCCTTGGAATCAATGCTAAGAATCCAGTCCTGAGTTAATCAGAGGAATTTGCCAGGTTGACTCAGAAAATAAATCTCCTAGTCGGTCCATCTTGTCCACAAAGGAACACTCTGGACATTCCACACCTGCAGCAATAGTCACTTCCAACAGCCCTCTTCTTTGTTCATGTTCCATTTGGGTCCTCTGGGGCTCATCTCTTCTGTTCAGTCTTGCTTCTGCCTTTGGCTCAACTTACCAAACTTAGTTTTTCCATCTTGTCTCTGAAAACCTTGGCTCCATTTCATGCTCTGGCTCTTTCTAAGGGAAAGCCATGAGGGGGATGCTGTGCCCTGTAGAAGCACCTCACACTCCAAACTGGTCCCACCCTGCAAGCCAGCTTGGCCACTCTGCCACCACTGAAGGGGAAAAGGTGGACAGGCCACGACCACCACCCCAGGAATATTTCTGTCCTGTAAAGCCCAGATTTTGTTCAAGAAATAAACCTTTTTTTTTCTGGACTCCCCAATAATTATCTCTTCACAAATTATGTGCAACAAAACTCTGATTCTGTGTCAAGTCATAAAAAAATGCAAAGAATAGTAAAAATACCTCTCAACAAACCCAACTATATAATACTTGTCCTTTTGGTAAGTGACATGCCATAACATAGGACAACACCACTAGAAAGTTTATTTTGAATACTAAAATAGGTAACTTTTCCCGGGAAAATGGTGCTGTAATTCAAATAAAAGTAAAGAATTTCCACATCTTGGAAACTACCCAAACTCAGGACAATGTTTATTGTACACTACTAACCACTAACTATTTTTAAAATAGGCAGCCTATCTGGTTTCTTTGTTTTCTTTTTACTTCTTTCAAACCGGTGGCTATGGTAGAATCAGGAACCTTGACTCAAAGCACTACTGATTAATACGTTCCAGTCTGTCAGTTTACATATTCATCAAGTCTTTCCCACTTGTGTTTTATTTTGCAGCTCAGAAAAGAAAACATTCATATGCAGTGCTCTCAGGTTGCCTGTTTAGAGAAAACCACAATATCCTTCCTTATGTCAGGTTCCTTAAAAAATCAATGTGAACCATAAAACCATTAGACAGCTTATAAATCTTGCCAGAATTAGATTACATCTACTGAAATTATAAAGTTAAAATATTATATAATTATGAACCATTATCTATTTTCAGAAAACATACATGAAAGGAAAAGGTAACATGGTAAAATAATGGTTAAATAAAGAACAACAATTCTCACTATGAATGTAAAGAAGAAATTTATCATATTCTATAAAAATTTGAGGCTGTATTATATGATTAATTAAAAACATGGCTTTAATTAGAGCTGTTAAATAGTCAGTTTGGGAAATGTCACTTCTTTTCCCACCAGAACCTCTAAAGAAATATAATGAAAGCACGTTACATTTTTATTGAGACAATAAAGCAAAATGTACAAAAGAGCACATCATCACATATCACAGTGTGGCGTCCTGATTCTGAGCAAAGGACCTGGGGGCATGCCTCCTTTGCTCATGTTCCTGCTGTTTCTGGTCCTAGGGATGAAACCTGCAGCAGCTCCTTCACTGTCCTGTGCCTCAGTTTCCTCGTCTGTGGCAAGGCGAGGATGACAGCACTACCTCACAGGTCTAATGAATTAATATACACAAAACACTGGAAGAGCACGTGTCACATAGTGCTAGAAGTGCTGGCGTCTGTGGTTATCATTATTATTGAAGTGGAATACACTTTTCAAATAACAAACAAAATGTCCTCATTTTTTAAAGAAAATTAAGATCCAGAGAAGATCAATGATCTCTGAGTAATAGAAGGAAATAAATAAGCTTGTCAGTCCTGAAAATCAATGGTATTCTTATGTGTTACATTTTTGTGTGTGTGTGTGTGTGTGTGTGTGTGTGTGAATCCCCTTTCCTATGGAAATTACATAAAATTATCAAATTTTTCAAATATGTTTTATTGACCATTTCATTTTCTCCTTAAACAAATTGACATGATGGACTATTCTTACATTTAAGGAACTAGCACACCTAAGGCAATCAGCATAAGTACTGGAACATTTTGGATGCAGTGAAAATAGCACAATTATGATACGTATTGAATAAAAGAGGAAAACAAATTAAGAAAACTAACCAGAAGAAAGAGCTAGAGAATAAGAGAAGTGAAATTGAATGTTCTGACATTCACTGCTGCTCAGGTCAGAGCTGGCATTACACCTGAATACCTTCTCAAAATAGAAAAGCAAACCACCACAGGAGAAATACTCCCTTATCCTAGCGGGATGCTAAATGTTCTGTACCCTTGAAATGGTGCTCTGGAAATAACAGCCTTCTTGTGGTAATGGGAGCAGATGTTGTTGTCAGAAAGCACTTCCAATTACATTTCAAATTCTCCTGTGTTTTAGAGAATTGTAAGACCAGGCCTGAGGATTGTGTAGGGAGAAGGAAATAGAAATTTACTTAACTAGTGATTCTATTCTAATGATTCAACGGCTGTGAGCCTGAGCTCAGAAACTCTGCAAACAACAGAGAATTAAATAAGCAACACACAGTAGTGACAAAAGAATACAACTCACATTTCTCCTGTTTTACGCATGCAAGCAATTGAAGACAGAGATGATATTTGATGGCTTAGCAATAGTGTGGTTATTACTTTTCTGCAGATAATTTAAATACAAAAAAGATAACTTTCTTTGATAAAAAGTTTCCAAAGTCAATATTATACTTTTTACAAAATTAAATTAAAAGATCTGAATGTTCTAAATTCAAAATTAGAATGGAATGTTACTATTAATATAAAATAAAGCTACAATTGTATTTTTAACTAATTAATAGACATAAGATAATGTTCTCTCTGGCATGCTGGTCCACTGTCACTGACCCTTAATTTTTCAGAGTGTGATGGCCACTGAAGACTCAGGTCTCTTAGCACAGAAAATATTATTCCAAGATGTGGGTTGTGTCTGTTAGTATGAATAAAATAAATGAAATCTTTCCACTTCAAATTAATACCCAGCAATGAAATAAACGTTTAAGGTCCTCAAATAGTTATGGGTAATATAGTAAATATTGTTTTGATGTAGTAGTACCTTATGCTACAAACTTTGTGTTTTCAACTAGTTGTACAACTGCTACGGATTTAATATAATAGTAAAGTGAGTGGCATTTACACAAAACACAACTGCACACACACACACATACACACAAGAAAATTGAACCTTAAGAAATTAAAATTTTTTGAAAAGAAAAAAATTAATATATTTTAAATATTCAGTCAAATAATCACATTGATATTGTTATTTCTATACTATTTATGTTTAATATGCTTGAATATCCTCTAAATTTGCCATTTTATACTATCCTTAATAATTTTATTAAACATTTTTTCATGTTTCAAATAAGTTTGATTTTTAAGCATAATAGTAAGATTCTAGCACCAATACTTTATGTATTAAAAAAGCAACATTTATTTTAGTAAAAATATAATTATTAGCAGATTTGTAAAATAAATCATCCTCTTTTTAATTCAGATATTATCTCTTTCCATTTTAATCTCTGTAGAGTAAACATTTATCTCCTGGTTGCGAAGAATAGCAAGAACTCCATTTTAGTCATAATTAATTTTGAGTCTTCTTTTAAAAATAGGCCATCTTATTAATCCAGAATAAATGCGTCCTGGCACTGGCCACTCTAGAGATTATAAAAAGCTATACTTTTACACTCAATTTTTCCTTCATGGTTAAAATTACATATTCAGTGTCTTCACATTATAGTCACACAAGCAGTTTTTCTTCATATGTCATTGTAGTCAAGATCTAAGATGATCCAAAATAAATGTCTTTTATCCCAATTTTACAAAACTACTTACATAAATTAAATCCATCACTACTACCATTTTTGTGTTGCTTAGTACACCACCAGGGGGTAGCATTATTGCACAATTGGGAAAAAATGGATTTGACATGGTTGTAAATGGGATGGGAGGTACCATGGCAAAACCAAATAAGTGTTCTTGGTCAAGGAGTTTGGGAAACACTGGAGGAAGAAAAATTATGAAGAATTCTTTATCCCAGAATTTCTTATACTCTTTATACACCAAGGTAACTCTCCAAGAGGAGAAACAGACAAGAACACTTCCCACATATTGTTAGATATATTTTTTCCCCTCAGAGAACATCACTGAGGGCCAATGTTCTGTAGAATTCACTTTAAAAATTAAATAAAATTAGAAATAGTAAAAATGATATATATCATATTCTTTTATAATGTCAAAAACATTGTTTTTGATGTTTATGTCTAAATATTTTTGTTTTGACTGTTTTTTTTATTATTATTTTTTACCAAGAGTTTCCATTATTAAATTCTTATGTTTTATGGACCTTTAATTGTAATTGTTTTAAAAGTTTTATTCTTATTTTCAGAAAATCGCAGTTGCAAATTCTTTTCAGGAAGACTGCACATGTGAGGGTGCCTTTCCTTTACTATAATTTATCATTTCAGCACTCCTAGAACTCAGTTTGAGGGTAATTCAATTTTCTCCTATAATTTCTCTATATTCTGTATTTTTATATCATAGATTTTATTCTTATTTTTTGGTGATTTGTTATTTCTTCTAATTCGTTTTTTGTCATAAGAGGAGCCAATCATCAAACAAAATAACCATATTTCAAAAGAAGAACAAATGCAAAACAATAACTCACTAACAGTTTGCAACTGACCTTAGCACCTTGCGTCCTCAGATTTATTTCTCAGGGGATGTCAGATATCTATAAGAGGACCCTGCAGGTGTACTCATCTAAAGCATATTAATACATTTGAAACAGCCTTTCTCTCCTCTCTGCCAGGTTCTCCTCTGACATAAAGAAGATGATATCAATTCTGGAAAATGCAAGCAGTTTGGTGTTGCCGCCCCCTCTCAAATTGTGATCCTAGAACATTGCTACCTCTTTACTTCCCCTTCTCAGAGCTCGGGTTTCTCATTCCTTCATCCGGCCCTGGCAGGCAGAATTCTAAGGTGTTCTCCAAAGCAACCACCCCCGGTGTGATGCTTGCTAATTTCTTTCACTTGTGTGCAAGTGGGACTTGTAAAGGATATAGGATAAGACTACCATGGTTGTGCTACAGTGTATGGCCGAAGAGGTTTTGCAGATGTGATTACAGTCCCTAATCAGCTGACTTTGAGTTAGTTGAAAAAGAGCTTACCTTGAGTGGTACTGACCTAATCAAGTGAGCCCATAAAAGAAGTTGAAGAATTTTGAAGCAAGATAGATTCTCTCGCTGGCTTGGAAGAAATGGTCATGTTGTGAGACGGGGGGCATGAGGCAAGGATCTGAGGGCAGTCTCTGGGACAGGAGAAGGTTCCTGGACTGCCACAGCATGACATGGAGGATGTCAGTCACACCACTGCAAAGAAATGAATTCTGGTAGCAACCAGTGAGCTTTCAAGCAGTCTTCCAGCCTCAAGTGAGATCACAGCTCCAGCCAACAACTTGTTTTCAGTAATGACCTTGGAAAGAGGAGGGGAAACTATGAGATACTACATTCGCGTTTTCTTAAAACACTGAATTTGTGCTGATTTGTTATGAAGCAACAGAAAATGAGTGCACTTGGCTGTAACATTGCACTGAGGATTCCTTTTACCTTCTTCAGCTCCTGGCTGCACGTCTACCGTCTACACCCGGATACTGCAAAATGCAGTTTCGGGAGGGAGCCAGAACAGGGCTGGTGAGCTCTGAGGCCGCAGCGTGTCTTCCCCAGGCCTGCGGGAAGGGGCTGGCTGCCCCGTTCTGGTTGTTCAGGGCTTTGAATTACTAACTAGTGACACCAATGGAGTGGAGCTTTGCTTTCTTCTTGTTTATTTCCTAACCTGTCTTTCTGCTTAGGATAGCTATTACCTCATTTGTTACCAATTGTTTTCCTTAACTTGTGTCCCTCAGACAACAAAAGTAGTGAAAATTTCTCAGCATTATATTTCTGATTTTCAACAGTAGTACATTTGTATGCCTGTGTGTGTCTATGTGTGTATTTCTATTTCTACTTTTTATGAAGTCTAATATAAATTTTGTTTTTATCCTTTTTTAATCCTTTTTTTTTCTTTGAGAGGAACATAGAGCTAGAAACATAGAAAGAAATATCTGCATCCAAAATTGCTGAAAAACAGCTTGTCCCTGCCCAGACCCTAAACATAATTGTGGAGATGACAGTCTGTACTGCCTCAGTTATCTAGGTGAGATCCAGCTTTTCCACCAACAGCAAGCTGTAAGGCTTTGATAGCTTTGCTTCTTGTCATATTACCCTCACCAGCTTGGTTTCTGTAGATGGAACCAGCTGGCACACACCAGCTGTCACAATAAACCCATATCAAGCAGTTGAGGAAGAGGAAATTTGCTAGTTTTAATGATGCTTCACATCACCCAACTGTTTTTTCCTGTTTGGTTGCTTGTTTTTACCTGAGCTCTGGTTCACTCTTTTTCAATAAGCTTTCACCTTGCACAGGATTTCCAGTAGCTGAATTCATGTTCTGATGGGTAGTTTTACCTTTCAAGTTGGCTGGGCCACGGAGCTCATGTATTTGGTCAAACACTGCTCTGGATATTTCTGTGAAGGAATTTTTCGAATGACAGTACGATTTAGATCAGTGGTCTTTGAGTAAAGCAGATTGCCCCCCTTGCTGTGAGTGGGCCTCATCCAGTTAACTGCAGACTTTAAGAGAACAAAGACTGGCCTCCCTGGAGTAAGAACGATTCTGCCAGCAAACAGCCCCTGCCCCCGGCTGGCAGCTGTCCTGAGTCTCCAGCCCGCCAGCCTGCCCCGCAGATTTTGGACTTGCTAAACCTCCGCAGTCCTGCTGGCCAGTTTCTTGGCATAAGCCTCCCTAGAGATGCATATGCATGTCTTGCTCCCTCCCTCTCTCTGGAGGACGCTAATACACCGTCTTTGTGAACTTGTGTCCATGGCAGCTTTTAGGACTTCCTGGGGGGGTCCCAGTTTTGCTGATGGTGAAATCTTAAAAGGCAATCACCAATTTGCCATAAGAATATGTATCCCTCCTTTTCCTGATTACCAAGAGACCCAGCTCCTGCCTTGCTTTGCTCACGCCCATGGCTGGCCCCAGTGACAGCGTCCACAACCAGAGAGCATCATCCATCAAGAGTACAAGGAATCATGAAAGTATAAAATGTGAGTCATAATTTTCTATGTATCTATACATTTTAGAAAAGGAAGATACTTTTGAGCTTAAGAACATTTACTGATATGTGATATTTATTATATACTGAATGAAAATAGAAAAATTTAGATTAAAACACTTCATTCCTTATTAAGTCACAAAATTTTCTGTGGAGGGTGTACAATTTGTGCGTGTATATGTATATGTATGCATATATATGCACACACATATCTATACCTGCAAATATAAAAATATATTTTACCTGTGCACAGTGAAGTAGACAATGGATATCTCGATATTTTGGGTCACCTGAGGTTTAGGTTCTTTGATTTTTAATCCTATATTCTTCCATTATGCAAAATGTACCATTGGAGATCACGGGAAAACTATTTTATAAATATTTCTAAGCAATAATGGAAGCATATGGATACAAACAGGGCCGCACAGGAAAGAGCAACAGAGATGGTTGTGATATTCAAGGACATGAAAAAGTGTGTTTAAATTACACACATAAAAACAGTACAGAGAATGCATGGGCCCATGGACAGCGGGTTGTGTTACTCCTTATTGATTGTTTTTATCCTAAATACAGTAAAAGGACCCTATTGAATAGGGAAGGAAGGCAGGGAAAGGAGGGGAGAACTTTGCCTTTTTCACTGGTTTTGTCCCTTGCTCCAGAGGAATTCCTCTCGGTCCAAAGCACCAAGACCTGCTGACAATTGCAGAATTTCTCGTGTGAGCCTTGAAGAGCGGTTGAGAACGAGAGGGGCAAGAAGACTGGAGGGAGACAGATGTTGCCCTTAGGTAAGGTAAATTCCGTTAGCTACCCGGGAGCCACAACTTAGATCCTAGGCCACATCTGCGACAGATTAGTAAGTGATTAGGCTGGGAGCACTAGGAAAAGGAAGGGGTGTGTGTGTGTGTGTGTGTGTGTGTCTGTGTGTGTGTGTATGTTTGTGTGGGTGTCTGTGTGTGTGTATTCTTAAATTATGCTAAATGTGCCATTCTGGATACTCGGACAAACAACGAAAACGATGATCCAGCATGGGTTTATAAAGACGAAAACATAGTAGACTGACCTCATGTGACTGTTTTTAATCAGACTTGTTAGACCAATGAATCAAGAGAATGGCGTGTGTCTCAGCTCAGGCTGTTATAAAAATACCGTAGACTGGGTGGCTTAAACAACAGTTTCCTTCACCTCACGGCTCTGAAGCCTGGGAAGTCTGCGATGGAGGATCGAGGTGCCAGCGGGTTTGATTCTGGCCAGGGCTCCGTCCTGGTCCGCAGATGGCCTTCTTCCTGCTGCCTCTCTCTGTGGGGGCGTGGGGGTGGGGAGAAAGAGAGCAGGAAAGACTCCCCTTGCTCCTCCTATAAGGGCAATTGTCCTGAGGGCTCCACCCTCATCACCCATCTTCCGAAGGCTCCGTGTCCTAAAACCATTTTTATTTTATTGAGATTAGGATTTCAACATAGAATTTTGGGGGGACACACACATTCAGTCCACAACCACATGAATGGTGTATCTCAAAATGCTTTTTTCATGAGCTTCAGAGTATGTATCATTTGATGATGTGTGAGGTTGTATAAATGGTCGAAATATTTTAACAATTATTACAGAAATACATAAGAGATGACGCAGGCTCCAGGACTCCATGCTCAGCTCTCCCCTCTGGGCTGATTCTGTGAAGGATTCAGGGAGCTCTTTGCGTGCTGAGCACGTTTGCCGGTGGCACAGGGCTCAGTGGAAGCTTAATTAGGATCCAAAACGGAGACTGGGGAACAGCTTGTCAAATGCTGCTCTTCGGTCTTCAAGTCAGTATATGAAAGTCGCTATCTTAACACTGACTCGGGAAAACATAACGACAAGGTCTGGTAAAGTGAAAATTCTTGTATTCCGTGCCTTTTAAAAATTATTTTTATGCGTTTTTAGCTTTAATTCTAAAGACTTCATTATCCTTTTTCAGTTCATGGTTTACTGTTACATTGTTAGAATAATAGAAGAATTTTTAAATTGAAAAGTTCTAATTAATTGCCCTACATATTTTCATAGAAATAAAAATAGAAAAACAAATGCAAAATTAATCACATTGAAAATCAGTAAAGAAAATAGGTGTGAGCAATGTGGCACCTGTCACAAGAGCTCTCCATTTAGAGAGCGTAAAAGAAAGGACGCCTTCTGAACACCTAGGGCAAGTGCTTCATTCCACTGCGAGTGACATTTGGCCGCTCAATTTATCTAGCATTCAGCTTCTCTGCTAACCATAGTGAAGTAGAAAATTGCTTATGAAATTACATTGGTGAACACTTTAAGGTTATTTTAATATAAATATTAATGATAGTTATGTATTTGTATTTATATGTGTGCATACAGATGTCAGGGTGTGTGTATAGTTTGTGCGAGTATGTGCACTCACATGTATTAATAGCTATGTAGGGCTTTGTACTAATGTCATCAATAAGAAAAACTGCATCTAAGTACCTTTCCAGAATTGGAGAGTGCTAAAGTTTCACATGAATTTTATTTAGGCATAATTTACATGGGGTAAATTTTACCTTCTTAAAATGCATGGTTTGATGACATTTTTACACAAAGATTAGAAAATTTGCACCACCCAAAGACCTCCTTTCTGCCTTTTTCATTCAAAACCCTTCACGCTGCTCTGGCCCTGGGCTGACACTGGACTGGATCTGCACATGTGGATTAGATTTCCCTTCTCTAGGGTTGATCTAAAGTAGAACCATGCAGGATGCCGGGAATGCGCCTGTCTCTGCAGCTAAGCAAGACATCTGTGAGTCCATTTCCTCGAGTCTGCCTAGCTCGTTCCTTTCTGCTGGTGAGGAGCTTTCCGCTGCATGGACATGTCACACCTTTGTCCCTTCACCTCTTGATGTCCATTTGGATTTTATTTTCCAGGTTTTGGTTACTATGAATAGAATTCTTATAAATATTCTGTATAAGTACTTATGTGAACACACATTTTCCTTTTTTTTAGGTAAATGACAAAAATTGTTGGGTCAAATGGTAAGATATGATTATTTTTATAACAAATTACTAGATTATTTGGCCAAGGTGATGTTCAATATGTTTCCCACCAGCAGTATATGAAAGCTCCAGCTGTTCCCCATTTAACCTAACACATGGCATTTCAGTCATTTCGTTTTCAGTTGTTCTAAAGGATGATTTCTCTGGTGATTAATAATGTTTGGCACTTATGTGCTGACCAGCACTGAGATATGTTGCTTTTTGAAGTATCTTTCTAATTTTTTTCCTATTTTTAAAATACAATTGTTCCTATTCTTATTATTGAACTGTAGATGTCTTTATAGATTCTGGATAAAAATTCTTTGCTAGATATATGTTTTACAAATATTAATAGATTCTCCTGGTCAGTGGTTTGCTCTTCATTTTCTTAGATGTATTTTGAAGAGGACAAACTTTTAATTTAGAAGAATTCCAGTATTTTAATTCATTTTCTTTACTGATTCACCCATTTTTATCCTATCTAAGAAACTATGCCTATCCTAAAGTTACAAACAAAAAAAAAAAAAATTACAAAGATACTAACAAACTCCTATGGCTTCTACCTAAAGTTTATAATTTTAGTGTTTACATTTAGGTACATGATATGATTTTAGTTAAATGTCATTTGCTGAATGAGATGAGTTTCAAATTTGTTTCTTTGTTTTTTTATGTGAATATCCAGTTATTCTAACACCATTTTTGGAAGAGACTATCATTTCTCTTTGGAATTTCCTCAGTATCTTTGTGGGAAAAAAAAGAATTGGCAAATATCCATGGAACTATATCAGGACTCTCTGTTCTGTCATATCAATCTATGTATCCATTCTCTTATCCATAATACTATATATCGATTACTATCTTTTTTGATAAGTTTTAAAGTTAGGTAATATCCTTTAATTTTGCTCTTTGCAAAATCATGTTGGCTATTCTAGGTTCATTGCCTTTCCATATAATTTGAAATAACTGACCTATTTCTACTAAAAACTGCCAAAATATTGTTTTGAAATTTTAGTTAATTATGGATATCATAACATTATTGAATCTTTCAAATCATGGACAAAGTCTATCTCTCCATTTATTTAGGTATTATTTACTTTACCTCAGCAATGGTTTTGTAATTTTTATCTTCTATTCTACCATGTATTTCTTGAATTTATCCCTAATTTGTTAATGTTTCTTGTTTTCATTAAAAATGATATTGCTTTTTTGTTAGGTTTTATTTTCCAACTGTCTTTTGCTAGTATAAAAAAATACAATTTATTTTATATATTAACTTTGTATCCTGTGACCTTATAAAATTCAGTTATACTTCAAATTGTTTTAATTTTCTTAAGATTCCTTAGGATTTCCACCCTGTATGTTCATATTAGTTATTAATAAGGCAGTTTTTCTTTTTCCTTTTCAACATACAAGCCTTTTTTTTCTTTTTCTTACCATATAACAATGGCTAGAAACTCAGTACAATGATGAAACAAAAGTAGTCATAGCCTTACTCCCAATCTTAGAAAGAACTTTAAATATTAATATTAATATAATGTAAGTGTAGGTTTTTCTTTTATGTGCATTATCAGGGTGAGGAATTTCACTTCTATTCCTGGTTTGCAAAGTGCAAAAGAATGAGTTTGCATGAAGAATGAGTCTTCATGAATGCAAATTCCTAGTTTGCATGAAGAATGAGTCTTGAGTGTTATCAGATTATGTGCTTATACCTACTTAAATGTTATGTTATTTGAAAAATATTCTATGAATAGAATTATATTAATTATTTTAAAAATGTTATACCCAAACTTGCATAAGATAGTTTTTGAAACTTTTTTATGAACAATAATTTTTATTTTTTAAATTTTTAATTATAATGGGTACATAATAGCTATATATCTTTATAGGGTATATGTGATGTTTTAATACAGGCATAGAATGTGAAAAAATCAAATCAGGGTAATTGTGGTATCCATTACCTCAGACATTCAGGCATCTATCATTTCTTTGTGTTAGGAACATTCCAATTCTACTCTTTTAGTTATTTTAAAGAATACCCTAACTTATTGTTGATTATAGTCACTTTTCTGTGGTATCAAATATTGTTCATTTGATCTAACTATCTAACTATATTTTTGCACCCATCTATCATCCCCTCTCTATCTCCCACTTCCTGCTACCCTTCCCAGCCTCTGGTAACCATCATTCTACTTTTTGTCTCCATGAAATCAATTGTTTTAATATTTAGCTTCTACACGTGAGTAAGAATATGTGAGATTTGTCTTTCTGTGCTAGGCATATTTCAATTAACATAATGTTCTCCGGTTCCATCTGTGTTGTTGCAAATGGCAGGATGTCATTCTTTTTTGTGGCTATATAATATTTGGGTATATGTACCACAATTTCTTTATCCATTCATATGTTGATGGTCACTTAGGTTGATTCTATAGCTTGGCTATTGTGAATAGTGCTTCAATAAACATGGGAGTGCAGATAACTTTTTGATATACTGAATTCTAATCCTTTGGATTCATACACAACTGTGGGATTGCTGGGTCATATGGTAGCTCTATTTTTAGTTTTTTGAGAAACATCCATATTTTTTTCCATAGTGGTTGCACGAATTTACATTCCCAACAAGAGTGTGTGAGATTCTTCCTTTCTCCCACATCCTCACCAGCATTTGTTATTGCCTGTCTTTTTGATACAAGCCATTTTAACTGGGGTGAGATAATATCTTATTGTAGGTTTGACTTGCAGTTCTCTGACTAATAATGTTGAGCATTTTTCATATACCTGTTGGCCATTTGTATGTCTTCATTTGAGAAATGTCTATTCATATCCTTTGCCCATTTATTAATCAGATTATTAGATTATTTTCCCTATCAAGTTATTGGAGTTTCTTATATAGTTATTAGTTATTAATCCCTTGTCAGATGGGTGGTTTGCAAATATTTTCTCCCATTCTGTGTGTTGTCTCTTCACTTTGTTGATTGTTTTCTTTGCTGTGCAGAAGCTTTTTAGCTTGATGTGATACCATTTGTCCAATTTTGCTTTGGCCTGTGCTTTGGGGTATTACCCAGGAAGTCCTTGCCCAGGCCAATGTCCTGAAGTGTGCCCCCACTGTTTTCTTTTAGTGCTTATATAGTTTTAGGTGTTAGATTTATATCTTTAATCCATTTTGATTTGATTTTTGTATATGGTGAGAGTTAAGGGTCTAGTTTCATTCTTCTGTATATGGATATCCAGTTTTCCCAACACCATTTATTAAAGAGACTGTCCTTTCCCACTGTATGTTCCTGGCACCTTTGTTGAAGATAAGTTCCCTATAGATGTGTGGATTTATTTCTGGGTTCTCTATTGTGTTCCATTGGTCTATGTGTATATTTTTATGCAAGCACTATGCTGTTTTGATAACTAACACCCTGTAGTGTAATTTGAAGTCAGGTAATGTGATTCCTACAGTTTTATTTTTTTTTCCTCAGGATGGCTTTGGCTATTGTGGGTCTTTAGTGGTTCTATATCAATTTTAGGATTATTTTTTCTATTTCTATGAAGAATTTCATTGGTATTTTGATGGGGATTACATTGAATCTGTAGATTGCTTTGGGTAGTATGGACATTTTATCAATGTTGATTGTTCCAATCAATCAGCATGGATTATCTTTCCATTTTGTGGTATACTCTTCAACTTCTGTCATCAATGTTTTATAGTTTTCATTATAGAGATCTTTCAGTTCTTCATTTAAGTTTATTTGTAGTTACTGGAAATGCGATTACTTTATTGATTTCTTTTTCAGATTGTTTCCTGCTGGCATATAGAAATGGTACTGATTTTGGTATGTTGATTTTATATCCTACAACTTTACTGAATTCATTTATCAGTTCTAAAAGTTTTGTGTGCATGTGTAGCTTTAGGTTTCTCTAGATATAAGATAATATGTGCAAACAAGGATAATTTGACTTCTTTCTTTCCAATTTGAATGCCCTTTATTTATTCTCTTGTCTGATTGCTCTAGCTAGAACTTCTAGTACTATGTCGAATAACAGTGGTAAAAGTGAACATCTTTGCCTTGTTCCAGATCTTACAGGAAAAGCTTTCAGTTTTTCCCCATTCAGTATGTATGATACAAAATGTGGGTCTGACATATATGGCTTTTATTATGTTGAGGTAAGTTCCCTTTATACCCAGTTTTTTTGAGAGTTGAGGGGATGGTGAATTTTATGGAATGCCTTTTAGCATCAGTTGATCATATGGTTTTTTTCACTCTTTCTGTTAATATGATGTATCACATTGATTTATTGGTGTAGGTTGAACAATCCTTGCATCCCTGGGATGAATTCCACTAGATTATGATGAATGATCATTTTAATGTGTTGTTGAATTCAGTTAGTTAGCATTTTGTTGAGGATTTTTGCAGCTTTGTTTGTCAGAGATATTGGCCTATAGTTGTCTTTTTTTGTTGTGTCTTTGTCTGGTTTTTGTATAAGGGTCATGCCTTATAGAATGAGTTTGGGAATATATCCTCCTCCTTGATTTTTTGGAATAGTTTACATTTTATTGGTATTAGTTCTTCTTTGAATGTTTGGTAGAATTCAGCAATGAAGCCACTGTGTCCTGAACTCTTCTATGATGGGAGACATTTTATTACTGCTTCTATTTAATTACTTAGTTTAGGTTTATTCAGGTTTTGGATTTCTTCCTGGTTTAATATCATTTGTATATGTCTAGGAATTTTTCCATTTCTTCTAGTTTTTCCAATTTCTTGGCACATAGTTGCTCATAGTAGTCTCTAATGGTCCTTTGGACTTCTGATGTATCAGTTGTAATGTCTCCCTTTTCATCTTTGATTTTATTCATTTGGGTCTTCTCTTTTTTTTCTTAGGAAGTCTAGCTAAAGGTTTGTCAATTTTGTTTATCTTTTTGAAACACCAACTTTTTGTTTTGTTAATTTTTGTATTTTTTTCATTTCAATTTCATTTATCTGCACTGGTCTTTATTATTCCTTTTCTTCTACTTTGAGATGCATCATTAGGTTGTTTTTTTGAAGTTTTTAACTTTTTTGATGCAGGGACTTATTACTATAAATATTCCTCTTATTACACTTTTAATTCTATCCCATAGGTTTTGATATGTTGTGTTTTCATTTGATTTGTTTTGAGAACATTTTAAATTTTCTTATTAATCTCTTCATTGACTCACTGGTCATTTAGGAATATATTGTTTAATTCCATGTGTTTGAATGTCTTCCCATATACCTATTTTTATTCACTTCTAGTTTTATTCCATTTTGGTCAGAGAAAATATGTGGTATGATTTCAATTTTTTCAATATTTTAAGACTTGTCTTATTGACTAAGATATGGTATATCCTTGAGAATGATCCATAAGCTGAAGAGAAGAACACATATTCGGCAGTTGTTGGATGAAATGTTCTGCAAATATCTGTTAGATCCACTTGGACTATAGTGCAGATTAAATTCCATATTTCTCTGTAGATTTTCTCTCTGGATGATCTGTCTAGTGCTGAAAGTGGAGTGTTGAGGTTGTCAATGGATTCTTGAATTGGAGTCTATCTCTTTCTTTAGCTCTGATAATATTTCCTTTATATATCTGGGTGCTCCAGTATTGGGTTCATATATATTTAGAATTGTTATATCCTTTGCTAAATTGATCCCTTTATCATTATATAATCACACTCTTTGCCTCTTTGTAAGTTTTTGTCGTGAAATCTATTTTATCTATAAATGCATAGCTACTTCTGCTCTTTTTTGGTTTCCATTTGCATGGGATATCTTTTTCCATCCCTTTATTTTTAACCTGTGTGTCTTTATAGATAAAGTGGGTTTCTTCCAGACAAGATATAGTGGGCTCTTGTTTTTTGTTTTTTTTTTTATCCATTCACATGCAGTTATTACTGATAGGTAAGGACTTACTACTGCCATGTTGCTATTTGATTTCTGGTTGTTTGTGGTCCTCTCTTTCTTTCTTTTTTTCTTTCTTTCTTACTTCCTTCCCTGTCTTTCTTTGTTAAAAATGCTTTTGTCTTATAGGGTATTTTAATTTCATGGCTTTTATATTTTGTGTATCTGTCGTAGGTTTTTAAATTTGAGATTACCATGAGGCTTGCAAAAAACATTTTATAATCAATTATTTTATACATATACTCTACTTACAAACAAACAGCAAAGAGAAATCTCACAGAAAGTCTATCCTTTAATTCCATCCCTTTTCCTCACTTTTTAACTTTTTCCATCCATATCTTTTTATACTATATCTCAAAAAGCTGCTGTAGTTATTTTTGATAGGTTTGTCTTTTACTCTTCCTACTCAAGATATAAGTGGTTTATATACCACAATTATAGCAATAGAGTATTCTGTATTTGTGTCCTTACTGTTACCACTGAGTTGTACACCTTCAGATAATTTCTTATGGTTAATTAATGTCCTTTTGTTTCAGATTGAAGAAATCCTTTTAGCATTTCTTGTACGACAGGTCTGGTATTGATGAAATTCCTCAGCTTTTGTTTGTCTGGGAAAATCTTTATTTCTCCTTTGTTTTTGAAGGATATTTTTGCAGAAAAAAATATTCTAGTGTTAAGATTTTTTTCCTTAAGAACTTTGTATATGTCATGCCACTGTCTCCTGGCCTGTAAGGTTTCCACTGAGCAGTCTGCTGCCAGATGTATTAAAGCACCTTTATGTGTTAGTTTTTTCTTTTTTTCTTGCTTCCTGTAGGACCTTTTCTTTACCCATGACCTTTAGGATCTTGGTTAGTAAATGCCTTGAAGTCATCTTGTTTGGGTTAAATTTGCTTGTTGTTCTATGATCTTCTTGTATGTGAATTTGGTATCTTTCTCCAGGTCTGGAAAGTTCTCTGTTATTATTTCTTTGAATAAACTTTCTACACCAGTCTCTCACTCTACCTCCTTCTTAAGGCCAATAACTTAGAGTTGCCCTATTGAGGCTATTTTCTATATTTTGTAGGTGTGCTTCATTCTTATTTTTTTTTTCTTTTTTCTCTTCTGACTGTATATTTGCTGTTTTAAAAAACTGAATGTTTAATACATTTGTGGGAATAGAAGGAATGCAACAAGGATTAGAATGTTATAATATATATTTGACATTTATATAAAAGAGGTTTCATTTTCCAAAGAAGTTTCCCATTTTCCTGTCTTTTCTATCTTCTCAGAGACATAAATAGTAATTTCTACTTTCATAGACAAACTGCTCCATTTTTTTGGACGGTAATTATACCTTTATGCTTCACATCATCATCATCTCCAGAAGCTCTACCCTTCCTTTCACGGCACGGTCTCACTGCACCGTTTCATGGTGAAATTGTACTCACTCAAATTTAAAGAGCCCAAAGAAATGAGAGCAAACAGTAGTCAGATTCATGTCAATGAAAGAGGACCAAAGAAAGGTTTGTAAGTACTGATTTAGTGACAGGCTGTCTACTGGCACAGCTCTTCTATTTATTTATATTATCAAAATGGCAATAGTAGAAATGAAAGCTACATTAATTAGAAAAGGAATTCAAAAATGAGGTCATTAAATATAACTAACTACATTTTAAATTTAGATACCATGTATTGCCTGATTAGTATCAGATAAATATCTAACCTATCTATCCTGAATTCTGGTCTCAGTGCAAAAGGTCAAAGGCAATCACAAGGAAGGTGCTTCATATTATCATGTCCATTTTTAAAACAATGAGATCCTTTGGGAAGATTGCTTTAATCTTTCTTTTTATCAGAGATAACCTGTTGGTTGTCTTGTAGGTAATCCATTTGTTTCCTGTCTTACAGTCTACTTTGCCTTTATTTTTATCACTGGATTCTTGTACAGCATTTCTAGGCCATATACGACTAACAAAAGGAGAAATCAGAGGATGTGTATGGCTCCAGGAAATTTTTGTAGACTCTTGGCAGAGTTGGAATGAAGGTACAAGGAGTGCACACCACTGTCCCAGGCTTGAGCTCCTAAATGTGAGAGCAAAGGGAGGCATACCTGGAGAGTGCAGGTGGGCCACGAGGCACCAAGGAGGGCACAGAGGAGAACCGTGGGTGGGCCAGGGCTCCGTGAGTGCTGCCCTGGCTGGAGCCTGCCGCACAGCTCGCTCCCACTCCACAGGAGCGCCAAGGCCAGAGCCCAGCCCAGCCCAAACCCCTGGTCGCCAGCCCTGGCCCAGCCCAGCCCCCCTGACTGTATATTTTCAAATGTCCTTTCTTCAAGCTCACTAATTATCTCTTCTGTTTGGTCAATTCTGCTGCTGCCTCATGCATTTCTCAGTTTGTCAATTAAATTCTTAATCTCTGGAATTTCTGTCTGATTTTTTAAATTATTTCAATCTCTTTGTTAAGTACCTATGACAGGTTTCTGAATTCCTTCTCTACACTGTCTTGAAGTTCATTGAACTTCCTCAGAACTGCTATCTTGAATATTTTTGTCTAAAAATGTCACATATCTCCATCACTCCAGGATTGTCACTGGTACCTTATTGAGTTCATTTGGTGAGGTCATGTCTTCCTGGATGTTCTTGATGTTTGTGGATGTTTGTTGATGTCTGGGCATTGAATAGTTAGGTATTTATTTTAATTTTCACAGTCTGGGCTCACTTGAACCTGTCCTTCTTGAGAAGTGTTTCCAGATACTCAAAAGGAATGGAGTGTTGTGGTCTAAGTCTTTGGTCACTTTTGCTGTATCGGTACTGAGGGTGTCCCAAGCCCAGCAATTCTGTGACTCTTGCAGGCCGCTGGAGGTGCTGCCACAGTGAGTGCAAGTGAGATATGGGAGAATTCCCTGGATTACCAGGCCCAGTCTTTGGTTCTCTTCCCTCCCTCTCTGTGCTTGGCTGCTGGAGTTGGGGGAGGAGGGACATGTGTAATCCCTCATAGCCACCAGCTCCAGGTCACACCTGAAGCCAGCCCAGTCTCACCCAAAGCCTGGGATGACTACCAACTGGCTACCTCTGAAGTTTATTCAAAGCCCAAGGGCTATTAGTCAGCAGGCAGTGAATCCTGCCAGGACTGGTTCCTTCCTTTTGGGTCACCATGTTTCCTTTGGCCCAGGGTGGGTCCAGAAATGCCATCCAGGAACTAAGACCTAGACCCAGGGACCTCAGGAGTCTGCTTGACACTTTATTTTCCTGTGGCTGAGCTGGTTCCCAAGTTGAAAAACAAAGTCCTCTGAGCTCTTCCCTTTCCTTTCCCCAGGTGGAATTGGACTCCCTGAGCTGAGCTGCTTGTAGTTGGAGGAGAGGTGACCCAGGCACTGGCTTGGATGCAGCTGCAGGTGTCTCACTCAGTCACATACACCTTAAGTCCACTGACTCTAAGCCAGCACAGCCACAGGAATCACCAAAGGACTGTAGCCTTTGTGGCCCAACTGCCTTACAAATTTACTGCAGGCCCCAGGTGGCTTTTTGTCAGCCAGTGGTGGGGCTGACACCACAATCACTTCACTCTCCCTCCCCCAGGCACACGGATTCTTTCTCCACTTGGCTGGCGTGGCACTGCTGTGGCATGGGGTGGGGATATAGGCAATGCAAGATGGTCTTTTCTGCGCTCTTCATGCCTCCTTCCTTGATACAATGTGAAAATCAGGTTGTATGATCATTCACCTGATTTTTGGTTCTTAAAGGTGCTTGCTTACTTGTTGAATTTGGTGCTCCTGCCAAGGGACAATTGCTGGAGATTTCTTGCTCCATGCTCCTCCCTCTCAGTTTTTTGAAACTTTTGGAAGAAGTTCCTTCTTGACAGCAAGAAGAAAGGCAGAAGGAACCCTTGGAACTGGAATAAAGTTAGAAATATCAGTATGAACTCATGTTTACCTTAATATATCAAAAGAAGACAGATGGAATCAAAAATATTTCTAGACATATATTGGTTAGTTACATACCTATATTTCTAGCTCTGTCACTGTGTGGGCCTAGGAAAAATGATACTCTAGTAACAACAAGAACTATTGGAGCCAAGATGTTGGTTTCTACTGTTTTTCAATTAAAGCAAAGAGGGATTCTTGGAGAAACAGCTGATTCTAAGACTGGGGCAGGGAAGATAAAAGTTGTGTCTAGAACATCTTGTAGTGCAAGAAAATAAGGTGATTCAAGACAGGCAATGGGACCATGTCAAAAGACATGGAATCAACTGGAAATAGCTCCCAATAGCCAAAAAGTGTCAGAATTTAGCCAATGAATTAAACATTGATAGCATTAGAGTATAATTCAAATAATTAAATAAAATTCATGAGTCCATTCTCATATAAATATATGTCTGAATAAACAAATGAGGCAAAAGGGACAAGTCTTTCTTAAACAAGAATTCTAAATAGTAACCACAGAAGGAACAATAGAAGTAGGAAATCACTATTGGAATACCATCATAATATCAGCAGTGGCCAAGATCTACTGATCAATATAAAATTGTTAGATAAAAATTTAAGAAAAATAGGACAGCTATGTGGAGCTCAAAGTATCTCCCCCAAGTATGTATTATTTATTGTGAAATAAAAGAGTTAAAATATGCCATTCTGACATACTGACTGTTTAAGTTAAAGGCGTTTTGGAAATAGCAGGTCCAAAAAGATCCCTTTGAGGTTCATGCTGGTTCTTAAAAGCAAAAGATGAAATTTCCGTGTGAAAGATGAAGCATCCTTATCCTCAAGGATGAGAAGTTGAGAAGAAGAGAATTCTGTACATATCCTATTAAAATATTAAATAACTCTTATCTTTTAAGCCTCTCCATGTACTTTGGTTGCTTCTTGACAGCTCACTACTCTGTGTCCCATCCAGGATGTGAGCAACTGACTCTAACTGCTCCTTCAGATCTTCATTTACTCGCAAGGCCCCACACCACATGTGACTTGTATAGAATCAATGTGTATGTTTTCCATGCTAATCTGTCTTATATCAATTTAATTCTTGGACTCTGTTGGGACCGTAAGTAGATGGAAATGGTGTTTTGCCACCCCTACAGTAGTTTTAACATCAGCCATAAATTATCTGATATTTCCCTCTTCAAGAGATAGCTCTTAATTCACCTACCTTGGATTTGTGGCTTGATATCATGATTCGCTTCTAAGGAATAGTGTTTGCAAAGGGAAAAAGATTAGTAATTTTACAGTGGAGAAACCTGGAAGACATCACATCAACCAAATGATCAAGGTTAACATTACCAATAATAAGTTATGTTGCCATCATGTAACCCCTGGCAGGGCACAACAAAAAGGATATGGCAACTTTGTAGTACACTTCGCCAAATTTTATAATCCCAATCTAATCATGAGAAAACATCAGAGAAACTCAAACCGAGACACAGTCTTCAAATTATTTTACCAACACTCTTCAAAAGTGTCTTTAAGGAAAACATTTAAAAAATGTTGAAAAAAATAGTGCAATTCAGAAAGGGAGGAATCACTTTTTTTTTTAATTTCAGCATATTATGGGGTTACAAAAGTTTAGGTTATGTATATTGCCCTTGACCCCCCACTCCCCCGAGTCAGAGCTTCAAACGTGTCCATCCCCTAGACAGTGCACATAGCGCTCATTATGTACGTATACACCCATCCCCTCCCCCCTCCACATCTGCCGGACACCCGATTAGTGTTATTGCCAAATGTGCACTTAGGGAAACCAATTTGATGGTGAATATATGTGGTGCTTATTTTTCCATTCTTGGGATACTTCACTTAGTAGAATGGGTTCCAACTCTATCCAGGAGAACATAAGAGATTCTATATCCCCATTATTTCTTATAGCTGAGTAATGCCCGTGGTATACATATACCACATTTTATTAATCCACTCATGTATTGATGGGCACTTGGGTTGTTTCTACATCTTCACAATTGTGAATTGTGCTGCTATAAACATTCAGGTGCAGATGTCTTTGTAATAGAATGTCTTTTGTTCTTTTGGGTAGATGCCCAGTAATGGGATTGCTGGATCGAATGGTAGGTCTACTTGAATCTGTTCAAGGTATCTCCATATTGCTTTCCACAGAGGTACCACTAGTTTGTAGGGCCACCAGCAGTGTCTGAGTGTTCCTGTCTCCCTACATCCATGCCAACATTTATTGTTATGGGATTTTTTGATGAAAACCATTCTGACTGGAGTTAAGTAGTATCTCATTGTGTTTTTTTTTGTTTGTTTGTTTGTTTTTGTTTTTGTTTTTTTGAGACAGAGTCTCGCTTTGTTGCTCGGGCTAGAGTGAGTGTCGTGGCATCAGCCTAGCTCACAGCAACCTCAAACTCCTGGGCTTAAGCGATCCTACTGCCTCAGCCTCCTGGGTAGCTGGGACTACAGGCATGTGCCACCATGCCCGGCTAATTTTTTCTATATATATTTTAGTTGGCCAGATAATTTCTTTCTATTTTTAGTAGAGATGGGGTCTCGCTCTTGCTCAGGCTGGTCTTGAACTCCTGACCTTGAGCAATCCTCCCGCCATGGCCTCCCAGAGTGCTAGGATTACAGGCGTGAGCCACTGCGCCCGGCTCTCATTGTGGTTTTGATTTGCATTGCCTGGATGATTAGAGATGCTGAGCATTTTTTTCATTATGTTTGATGGCCATTCTTTAATTTTCTTTAGAAAATTTTATATTCATGTCCTTTGCCTACTTTTTGATAGGGTTGTTTGATTTTATATTGTTGATTTTTCTGAGTTCTAAATAGATTCTAGTTATCAGCCTTTTATCAGATGTGTAGCATGCAAAAAATTTTTCCCATTCTATAGGTTATCTGTTTGCTCTCGTGACAGTTCCTTTGGCTCTGCAGAAGCTTTTTAATTTTTTTTTTTTTTTTTTTGAGACAGAGTCTCACTCTGTTGCCCAGGCTAGAGTGAGTGCCGTGGCGTCAGCCTAGCTCACAGCAACCTCAAACTCCTGAGCTCAAGCGATCCTCCTGTCTCAGCCTCCCGAGTAGCTGGGACTACAGGCATGCACCACCATGCCCGGCTAATTTTTTCTATATATATTTTTAGCTG
>CM052855.1:91320415-91334724 GCA_028534055.1 Eulemur mongoz | reverse complement strand
AGCTTTTTAATTTTATCAAGTCCCATTTATTTATTTTTGTTGTTGTTGTGATTGCTTTTGGGGTCTTCTTCATAAATTATTTTCCTAGGCCAATGTCTGCAAGAGTCTTTCCCACATTTTCTTCTAGATTTCTAATAGTTTCACACCTAAGGTTTAAGTCTATTATCCATCGTGATTTGATTTTTGTGAGAGGTGAGAGGTAAAAGGTGTGGATCCTGTTTCAGTCTTCTACATGTGGCTATCCAGTTTTCCAAGCACCATTTATTGAATAAGGATTCTTTTCCCCAGAGTATGTTTTTGTCTGCTTTGTCAAAGATTAGATGGCTATATGAGGATGGATTTATATCTGGATTTTCCATTCTGTTCCACTGGTCTGTGTCCCTGTACTTGTGCCAATACCATGCAGTTTAATAACCACAGCCTTGTAGTATATTTTGAAGTCTGGTAAATTAATACCTCCCATTTTGTTCTTATTGCCTAAAATTGCTTTTGTTAAACAGGGTCTTCTCTGGTTCCACAGAAAACATAAAATTATTTTTTCTATATCTGTGAAAAATGATGTTGGTAATTTAATAGGGATTGTATTGAATCTGTGGATCACTTTGGGTGGTATAGACATTTTAACAATGTTGATTCTTCCTGTACACGAGCATGGTATGATTTTCCACCTGTTTACATACTCTGCGATTTCCTTCCTCAGTGTTTCATAGTTCTCCCTGTAGAGGTCCTTTACCTCCTTAAGGAAGTATTTAAATATAATATAATATTTAATTATATATTATTATTTTAATATATATTTATATATATTTATATATATATAAATATATATTAAATATATTTAAATATATTCCTAGGTATTTTATTTTCTTTGTTACTATTGTGAAAGGTATTGAGTCCTTAATTTGGTTCTCCGTTTGATTGTTATTGGCATATATGAATGCCTCTGATTTGTATGTATTGATTTTGTATCGTGAGACTCTACTGAATTCATTTATCAGTTCCAGAAGTCTCTTGGTTGAATCCTTGGGGTTTTCTAGATATAATATCATATCATCAGCAGAGAGTGAGAGTTAGATCCCTTCTTTCCCTATTTGGACACCCTTGATTCTACTCTTTTGCCTGATAGCTCTGGCAAGGACTTCCAGTACTAAGTTGAAAAATAATGGAGACAGTGGGCAGCCTTGTCTGGTCCCACTTCTGAGTGGGAATGGTTTCAATTTTTCCCCATTTAATATGATGTTGGCTGTGGGTTTGTCATATATGGCTTGTATCATTTTTAGATAGGCCCCATCTATGCCTATTTTGTTAAGCATTCTTATCATAAAAGGGTATTGAATTTTGTCAAATGCTTTTTCTGCATCTACTGAGAGGATCATATGGTCTTTATTTTTGCTTCTATTTATGTGGTGATCTACATTTATAGGTTTGCGTATGTTAAACCATCCCTGCATCTCTGGGATGAGGCCCACTTGGTCCTGATGGATTATTTTCTTGATAAACACTTAGATTAGATTTGCTAGGATTTTATTAAGAATTTTTGCATCTATATTCATAAGAGATATTGGTCTGTAGTTTCCCTTTTTTGTTGCATCCTTTCCTGGTTTTGGTATCAAAGTTATGATGGCTTCATAAAATGTGTTGGGGATAATTCTGACCTTCTTGATGTTGTAGAATAATTTTTCTAGGATGGGCACCAGTTCTTCTTTGTAGGTGTGGTAAAATTCCGGTGTGAAGCCATCTGGTGCAGGACTCTTCTTTTTGCGACGTTTTTTTATTGCTGTTTTGATTTCAGTTCTTGATATCAGTCTATTCAGGAATTCTGTTTCTTCCTGGTTGAGCCTAGGGAGGCTGTGTGTTTCTAAAAATTTGTCCATTTCCTCCACATTTTCCAGTTTGTGTGCATAAAGGTTTTTGTAGAATTCATAGATGGTATCTTGTATCTCTGTGACATCAGTTGTGATTTTTCCTTTTATGTTCTTGATGGAGGTTATTAGAGATTTTTCTTTTCTGCTTTTGGTTAGTCTAGTCAGGGATGTGTCAATTTTGTTTATCTTTTCAAAGAACCAACTTTTTTTTTATTAATCTTCCTTATGGTTTTTCTGTTGTCTATTTCATTTAGTTCTGATTTGATCTTATTGATTTCTCTCCTTCTGCTGGATTTGGAGTTGGTCTGTTCTTTCTCTAGCTCTTTGAGTCTATTCATTAGGTTGTCTATTTGTAAGTTTCTGTCTTTTTGATATAGGCATTTATGGAAATAAATTTTCCTCTCAGGACTGCTTTAGCTGTGTCCCACAGATTTTGATAACTTGTGTCTCCTTTTTCATTTAGTTCAAAGAATCTTTTGATTTCCATCTTGATTTCTTCATTTATAAAATAATTGTTCAGGAGAAGGTTGTTCAGCTTCCATGACTTTGAGTAGGAATGAGAATTTCTGTTAGGGTTGATTTCTACTTTTATTCCACTGTGATCTGAGAAGATGCATGGTATAATCTCTATTTTTTTTTAATTTTTTAAGACATGCTTTGTGTCCTAGGTTATGGTCAATCTTAGAAAATGTCCCATGAGCTGATGAGAAGAATGTATATTCAGTGGATTTTGGATAGAATGTCCTGTAAATATCAGGCCCATTTGTTCTAGAATTCTGTTTAAGTCCATTAATTCTTTGTTTATTTTCTGTTTGGAGGATCTGTCCTGTGCTGTCAGCGGGGTGTTGAAGTCTCCAGCTATTATGGTGTTGCTATTTATCATTTGGTTTAGATCAAGTAGGGTTTGCTTTATGAATCTGGGTGCACCTAAGTTGGGTGCATATATGTTAAGTATAGTTATGTCTTCTTGTTGTATTGTACCCTTCACCATTATATAGTGATTGTCTTTGTCTTTCATTACTTTTGTTGATTTATAAACTAAGTTATCTGAGATTAAAAGCACCATGCCAGCCTTCTTTTGGCTTCCATTTGCTTGAAATATTGATTTCAATCCCTTTATTTTTAGTCTAAATGCATCTTTGCAGGTTAGATGAGTTTCCTGGAGACAGCAGATACTTGTCTTGTGTTTTTTTATCCATTGGGCCACTCTATGTCTCTTGAGTGGGGAGTTCAAGTCATTCACATTTATTGAGAGAACTGATAGGTGGGGCAGGTTTGTGTTCATCCTGTTGGGTAGAGCTTCATTGCTATGTTTTCTCTCTTGAGCCATTGTGGTATCTGGCCTTTGATCTTTAGTTTTTGAATAGTTTTACATTCGTGAGTGTTTCTTGTGCTGGTCCATGTGTAACTCTGTTTTGAGTACTTCTTGGAGGGCTGGTCTTATCTTGGTGAATTCCCTCAGTTTTTGTTTATCTGAGAATGTCTTAATTTCTCCTTCATATACAAAATTTAACTTTGCTGGGTACAAGATTCTAGGCTGGGCATTATTCTGTTCCAGAAGAGTGAGGGTGGGGCCCCAGTCTCTTCTTGCTTGTAAGGTTTCAGTTGAGAAATCTGGCATTATTCTGATGGATTTTCCTTTGTATGTTACTTGTTTCTTTCTCCTTACAGCTCAGAGAAGGGCCTCTTTAGTGGATATTTTGGCCAGTCTGATGACTGCATGTCATGGTGTCTTCCTATTTGCAGTGAATCTCCCAGGGGTCCTTTGAGCTTCTTGAACCTGTATATCTATAGTTTTAACAAGGCCTGGGAAATTTTCCTCAATTATATCTTCAAATAGCTTATCCAACCGTTGCATATTATCTTCTTCACCCTCAGGAAAGCCCATAACTCTCACATTAGGCTTCTTCACATAATCCCATGTTTTTTGCAAACTCTGGTCTTTTCTCTTATGTCTTTGCTCTGTCTCTGTGATTGACTTATTTAATTGGAAGGTGTTATCTTAGATGTCTGAAATTCTTTCTTTTGTTTGATCTACCCTGCTCTTGAGACTTTCCACCGTGTTTTGTAGTTCCCTGGATAAATTCTTCATTTCCAGGAGTTAGGTTTGATTTTTCTTTAATATTTTGATTCCTTTAGTGAATTTTTTTTCCAAGTCCTGGATTTTACTTTTTGTGGTTTCTTTGTGTTGGTTATCCATTTTTTATTTCATATCATTCAGCTTTCTTGCAATCCATGTTTGAAATTCTTCCATTAGTTTGTTAATGTCCATTGCTAGAGAGCTGGTGTTCCTCTTTAGAGGTATGTTTTCTGTTTGATTCTTTATACTTCTAGAGTTCTTTTGCTGAGTCCTTCCTATCTGGATCAGTGGTTGCTTCTCTCCTTTCAGCTTTCATCTGGATAGTAACACACCTTGTGCTCTGTTCCTAAGCTGTGTAACAGCCTAGGTGTGTTGCTTCCTCTGTCATGAGGAGGAGCCACTTATGTGCTGTTCAAGATTCTTCTACTACAATTGGGGCGCTGCTCCTGGTGGGTCCATCCCCAGAGTATTATTTTGACCTAAAACCAGTTTGATGATTTAGGTCACTGGGCTGACAATTTTTGATCTTCAGCCAAGATTCACACTGGTTGCAGAGAGAATGTGTCTTTTTCTTGTCTCTCCCTCTCCAGAGGTGGTGTCTACCGCTTTCCGCACAAAAGATGCTGGCTAGGGGGCGGGGTGGTGCCACTGTTTGCCCAGCGCCCCAGCTGTTGCAGATCCTGCGGGCAATGGTCTTCCCTGCCCCAATGCCTGCAAGGTCCACGCTCTAATCTCTCAAGACTGGGGTAGCACTCAGAGTTCACACATCAAAACAGCACCATTGGCCACAGGTCGCACAAGGGCGGAGCTCCTAGCCTGAGTCCACGGGTTGAGGGAGGGAGCTGCCTGGCACCCTATCACACCACAGCATCTAGGCTGTAGTCCCCGAAAATGGTGACTGTCTACCCGCAGATCGCCAGCACTGGGGGTGAATGTTCAGGGGTTGGCAGTTTCCAGATCTGGGGGCTGTGTCATCAAGATGCCCCTTTGTCTCTTTTATGACACCCTCCCACAATCTCACGCCTGTTCAGCAGGAGCTCTCACTCTTTCTGATCCACCCTGATTGGGCCTAATAGCCTGCAGCAGTTTTCAGGTTAGAGTCCCCTAATTAGTTTTCACCTCCGTCAATATGGACCCGCTGAGTGGTAGAGGCAATTTACCTGTCTCCTAACTGCCTCCAGCGGTAGCCCAGACCAGTCCCTCCCCCACCAAATGCAGTCCTGGCACAGAGCTCGGGAGTTCAAGATGCTTCCCGCTAATGTCTCCTCTCCATAGAGCCCCACGTCTCCCGCGGTGATTTTGCACCAACTTCAGGCAGATCCCTGACTGAGTGGGTGAGGAGGCCAGTGGGGAAGCAAGACGTTCTCCTGTGGGACTGATCCCACCTTACTCGCTGGTGAGGTGGGTGCAGCCATCCCACACTCTACTCTCTATTGTTTGTCTTGCACTCTCCAGATTTTCGTGATCTTATCTCCTATTCACCTTATCTTTTTCTTGCTTTTTGTGTCCCACACTGATTCTCCATGGATTCACAATGCTGTTTTTATGGGGGAGTGATCCACTTGCATTGTAGCAGTTCAAGATCTCTGCCTTCCTCTCTGGGAGCATGAATCCAGGAGGTTACCTCCACTCTGCCATCTTTTCTCTTTACTTTCTTCAAGGAATCACTTTTTAAATTCATTCATGCAACCATTTATATAATCAATCTTACAAATGTTTATTGAGTACCTACTACTATGGGGTGAGATGCTGTCCTAATGGCTCAGGGTACTACAGTAAAACATATTGAAGACTCTTCCCATTGAAGAGCTTTTATTCTAGTGGGGGAGAAAAAACACATAGATGTTAAAAGTAAAGTATTTATTATACTATTAGTGAAGTGTGTTTGCTGATGTTGCTAGATTATCAATGCATGCTTCCATTGGCAGCAATGTCTGATGACAGAATCGCTTCTCTGCTGTCTTGAGGTGCAAAGGTGAGCACCTGCACACTGAAGCACTTCCTCACAGGAAGCACAGCACAAAGAGACTTGGTGAATCCCTGGGTGCTCACAGTCTGAGGTCGTAAAAATAGCAGTAGTGGGAAAATATTTTTCCCTCATATAGGTATTAATTTTGGAATAATTAAACATAAAATTATGTGCCTAAATTTTCCATTCTGCACCAGTTTATTTAATTTGTATTTGTAGTTACAGAATATGAAAAGACTCAGCATTGATTATCTTTAAATCTTAGCACAGTTATCTGCTTTCAGAGTAATCTAATGTGAGTTACAAATAAGTAATACAATTGACCTGAGGGAGCAATTTTAAACATAATATTTGAAACAGGCTTACAAAAAACTCAATCCATAATGATGAAACTTCCAGGTAATGGAATAAAAGTGTTAATGCATAAACCATTTATTCCGCATACAAAATAATTCTATAAAATTAATTCTATTATTTTTGAGTCTATAAGAACTTGGTTGGAGCCTTAAAAATCTTCTCATAGAATAAACAATATTTTTGAGAATCATAGAGTGTTTAAAAGAAATTTTATATCAAATTTTAAAAGCTGCATTACCAGTCATCATTAAAAATTAAAGTTATTAATATGTATTAGCAAAAATAAATTCATTCTCAATAGTAGTACTAATAAAATCATTCAAATTAGCAACTCATTAAATATTTACTTTTCAAAACTATTCCAAATACTACACTTCTGAAAAGATAGTAGAAATACTTTCCCTGTTCCTTCTGCTAACTCCTTCTAAAAACCCTGGACAAACATAGAGTCTGAAAAATAGGAAAAATAGAGTAATTAAAAAATGACATGGCAGAGAGTATTTTTTTGTTTTTTGGCTTTTTGCTTCATATTCCAGACTAGATGGGAGAAAGAAACCAGCAACATAGAAACAATAGGAACAGGCAAAGAAAGGTCCATGGAAGCTTAATTTCTCTAGCCAGAGGGCCAGGAAAGAGATGACCTAGGGAGGCCAAAAACCAAACCAAACCAAACCAAACAAAACAAAACCAACAAATGAAAAAACTTTAGACAAAAGCCACTCCACACCAGGAAAACACCATGAAAAGCTGCAGCCCCACCCTTCCCCCACCAGCAAAGGTCAAATGGGAAGCTGGATTTCACACTTCCTCTGCTGTACTGAAATGCCCCCAGTCCCCCATGGGAGTTTCAGAGAAGGTTGAGTGGGAGGATGGGATTTTTATCTTTGCCAGGTGATAAAAAAACTTCCTTCCATATGGTCAGTAGAAACATAGACTTCCCCTGGACCTAGTGGTAAAGAGACATCTCTCCATCTTCTTGCTACCACGGTGTCAGGGGAAGCCCAGTGGTGACCTGCACTACCAAACCCAACAAGCAAAATGGTTTATTTCTCTACCCTCCCCACCCCAGATATCAACAGAGGCCAAATGAAAAATCTGGACTTCCACGAGCACCCGGAATTAATGAGATGCCATTCTCTGTCCTTTTGCTCTGAAATGAAAAGAGAAGACCACTAAATCTTGTGTTTTAGATCTTGCTAAAGCAAGAACCAGGAAATTCTCAAGAGTGAGAAAAAACTACCAAAAGATGCCAACACAAGGATAACACAAAGTTAGAATTGTCTGACAAAAAAAAATCTTAAATAAGCCATCATAAAAAAAGCTTCAATCAGCAATTACAAACATGCTTTAAACAAATGAAAAAATAGAAAATCTCAGCAAAGAAATAGCAAGTCTCACCAAAAATACAGACAATATGAAGATAAATCAAATAGAAATAATACACCTGAGAAGTACAAAAAGAGGAAGGAAAAAAAGCTCAATGGATCAGCTCAAAGCAGAATGAAGGTGATGGAGGAAGCTGTTAGTGAACTTGAAGATAAACAATTACCCAATCAGAACAATAAAGAAAAAGACTAAAAAGAAAAATTAGAAATAAATGGCTTCAGAAAACTGTGGAACTGAAACAAAATGTCTAAAATTTGTGTCATCAAAATCATAGGAGGAGAGAAGAAAGTAGTTGGGGCGGCTGAAAAAGTATTTGAAGAAATAATGGTTGAAAATTTTTTATTTTATTTTATTTTTTATTTCAGCTTATGATGGGGGTAAAAAAGTTCAGGTTATATATATTGCCCATGTCCCACCCATCCCCCTGAGTCAGAGCTTCAAGCGTGTCCATTCCCCAGACAGTGCACATCGGACTCATCATGTAGCCATACCCCAATCCCTCCCCTCAGATTTGACAAAAGCCTAAACCTATAGATTCAATAAGAACAAGTTGCAACCATCACAAACACAAAGAAATCTGTGCCAAGACGAGCCATAGCCAAACTGCTAAAAACTGAGTAAAAGGATGAAATCATGAAAGCAACCAGAGAAATGACATATTAGCAAAAGTAAAAAGCAATTTGAATGATAATGGACTTTTTTTCTCAAGCCATGTACTCAAGAAAAAAATGGCACAGATTTTTTAAATGCTGACAGAAAAGGACTGTGAACATAGAATTCTATATACAGTGAAAACAACCTTCATGAATTATGAAGGAAGCAACATTCTTAGAAGGAAAAATTTAAAAAAACCTAAGAGAATTTGTTACAACAAGATTTGTACTAAAAAGATGGTTAAAGGAGTTTTTCTCCTGAACATAAAGGGAACAAAAAAAGAAGAACATACAGAAGGAAGAAAGTACATTGTAAGGAGACAAAGTGTAGGTAAATAAAATAGATTCCTTTTCCCTTGAGTTTTTAAAATTATGTTTGACAGTAAAAGCAAAAACTTCATATAGAATCTCAAGAGCCCTTGAATAGCCAAAATAATCTTTAAAAAGAATGAACTTGGAGTTCCCACACTTCCTGACTTCAAAACTTACTACAAAGTTATGGCAAGCAAAAAAAGGTGATATTGGCATAAAGCCAGACATACAGAACAGTGGAATATGATAGAGACCCCCCAACATAAACCATCTCATGTATGATCAAATGATTTTAATGAGGGTGCTAAGACCATTTAATGGGGAAATGACAGTCTTTTTAACAAATGATGTTGGGAAAACTGGATATCCACGTGTAAAAGAATGAAGTTGGGCCCTTGCCTTAAACCATATTAAAGAATTAACTCAAATAGATGGACAACTTAAACTTAAACTATAAAACTCTTACAAAAAATATAGAGGAAAATTTCATGACATTGAATTTGGCAATGACTTTTTATATATGATACCAAAAGTGCATATAATAAAAGCAAAAATAGATAAATTAGATTTTATGAAAATTAAAAAACAACATATATCAACAGAGTTAAAAAGCAGCCCAAAGTATGCAATAAATTATTTTCAAATTATATATATGATAAGAGACTGATATCCAGAATATATAACACCTATAACTCAACAATAAAAATAACCACTTAAAAAATGGGGAAAGGACCTCAAAAGACATTTCTCCAAAGAAGATATACAAACGAGCCAATAAGCATATAAAGAGATGCTCAAAATCACTAATCATTAGGAAAATACAAATTAAAATTGTAATAAAGATGCCACTTCACATTTTAAATCCATCACTATGGCTGTTATCAAAAAAATAAAAAGAAAGAAAGAAAATAGAAAATAAAAAATGTTGGCAAGGATGTGGAAAAATTAAACCCATTGTGCATTGCTGGTGGAAATGTAGTCTAGTGCAGCCACTGTGAAAAATGGTATGGTAATTGCTCAAAAATATAAACATAGAATTGCCATATGATCCAGAAATTCCACTTCTGGCCATATAATCCCCAAATTTAAAAGCAGTGACTGGAACAAATGTTTGTACATCTATTTTCATGACAGTATTAATCATAATAGCCAAAATGTGAAAGCAACCCTAGTGTCTATTGATGGAAAATAGATAAACAAAATGTGGTATATGACACAATAAAATATTATTTAGCCTTTAAAAGAAGGAAACTCTGACACATGCTACAAAAATGGATAAACCTTGATGACATTATGCTAAGTGAAATAAGCCAGTCACAAAATGAAAAATATTGTATAATTGGACTTATATGACATTCCTAGAGCAGTCAAACCCACAAAAACAAAAAGCACAATGGCAATTGCCAGGAGCTGGGCAGAGGAACAATAGGGAGTTATTGTTTAATGAGTACAAAGTTTTAGTTTTAGAAAATGAAAAACTTGTGGAGACGGATGGTGATGATGGTTGCACAATAATAAGAATGTACTTAATACCACTACATTGTACACTTAAAATGGTAAAAAAGGTAATTTTATGTTAGGTATTTTTAACACGATTTAAAAGATATAGTTTGACTACGTTATTTTCTGGTAAAGTAGATTAAGCACAAAGGATATTACTAAAGCAGAGAGAGGTATTACACAATGATAAGACAATTATACAAAAAAGTAACGCAATGACCGTAAATGTGTATGCACCAAACAGCAGTCTCAAAACGCATTTAACAAAAAAAATGACAGAGTTGAAAGGAGAAATATATAAATTCACAATTAAAGTTGGAGCCTTCAACACCCATTTCTCAGTAATTGATAAAACTACATATAAACAATTTATATCTAAGTAATCTATGAGATAATAAGCAAACCTCAAAGTAAATAAAACATTCAAAGAACTGAATAAAATTTTTGATATGCTGCTAAAGAGGCACTGAGAGGGAAATTTATAGCACTAAATACTTACTTTAAAAAATCAGTAATCTATGAAACCTCCTCAAAAACTAAAAAAAAAAAAGAAAAAAGAAAAAGAAAAAAAAAGATAAGGATCTCAAAGCTGGTAAAAATAAATAAATAGAAGCAATAAAGATAAGACTACAATTCAATAAAATTGAAAACAGAACAATAGAAAAAGTCATTGAAACAACTTTGAAAAGATCAAAAATTGACAAATCTATAGGAAGATAGACAAAGAAAAAAGAGAGAAGACACTACTATCAAAAATTATACAAAGAGTGTCATTATGGACACCACAAAAATACAAAGGATGATAAGGAAATAATACTAATCATTACACACACAAATTCGACAATTAAGATGAAATGGACCAATTTCTCAAAATGACCAAAATTTAACAACTCAGCCAATACGATATAGATTATTCGAATGGCCTTATAACTATTAAAGTGATTGAACTGGCAATTTTTTTTCTGAAAAGGAAATCCTCAGACCAAGATAATATTATTGGATAATTTTACCAAATATTTAGAGAAGACTTAATACCATGATAGCATACCAACTTCCACAAACAAAAGAAATGGAAACACTTCCAACTCAAAATTTTATGAAGCCAGTATTACCCTGTTTTAAAATCTTGACATTGAAAATACACACAAAAATTTCTACAGACCAAATTACTTTTTTTAAAACTTTTTAGTTTATTTTAATTCACAAATAATAAGTGTATACTTACAGAGTACAATGTGATGTTTTGAACTATGGATACATTAGAGAAAGATTCAATGAAACTAATTAATATATCCATCGCCTCACTAATTTATTATTTATTTGTGGTGAGAATGTTAAAAATCTATTTTAGCAATTTTGAAATACACAACACATTACTACTGACTGTGGTCGCCATACAGTGCAATAAAACTTAGTCCTCTGGTCCAAATGAGACTTTATACCTTTAGATCAACATCTTCTATTTCCCTATTCCTCCCCCTCCCTACCAGCCTCTGGTAATACCTTTCTACTCTCTTCTTTCCATACAATTGGCTTTTTTAGATTCCACATATAAGTGAGATAATACAGTACTGTCTTTCTTTGCTTGGCTTATTTCACTTAGCATAATGTCCTCCAGTTATACTTAATGTTGTCACAAATGACAGAATTTCCTTCTTATTAAAGGTTGTATAGCACTCCATTGTGTATATATACCACATTTTATTTATTCATCTATTGATAAACATGTAGGTCACTTCTATATCTGGGCTATTGTGAATGATGAAATGAACATGGGAGTACAAATATCTCTTTAACTTACTGATTTTAATTCCTTTGGATATATTTTCAGGAGTGGGATGGCTATATCAACAGTAATTCTATATTTAGGTTTTTGAAGAAATTCCAAATTATTTTCCAAAATGGCTGTGCTAACTCTCATTCCCACCAGCAGTATACAATGCTTTCCTCTTTTCACATCTTGGCAACCCTTGTTATAATTTATTTTTTAATAGCCATTCTAACAGACTTGAGATGATACCTTGATTTGGCTTTTAATTTGCACTTTGTTTATGATTAGTGATGCTCAGAATTTTTCTCGTATGTCTATTAGACTTTTATATATCTTCTTATTATATCAAAATTTTATGGGATACAAATATTTTTGGTTACATGGGTGGCTTTTCTTTATGCTTGAGTCAGTGTTATAAGTGTGTCTGTCATCCAGATAGTGTTCATTTTACTCATTAGGTAGCTTTTGCTCATACCTTCTCACACCTTCCCCTGCTTGATTTCCACTGAATTTTACTTCCCTCTATGCATGTGTATGCTCATTGGTTAGTTCCAATTTAATAGCCAGTACATGTGGTGTTTGTTTTTCCATTCTTTAGATACTTCATTTAGGACAATGGTCTCCAGTTCCATCCAAATTGTTGCAAAAGGCCTTAATTCATCCTTCTTCATGGCTGAGTAGTATACCATAGTATACATACACCACATTTTGTTAATCCACTCATGAATTGATGGGCATTTTTGTTGCTTCCACATCTTTGCAATTGTGAATTTTGCTGCATTAAACATTTGAGTGCAAGAATCTTTTTGATAAAAAGACTTCTTTTCCTTTGAGTAAATATTCAGTAGTGGGATTGCTGGATTGAATGGAAGGACTACTTTTAGTGCTTTGAAGAATATCCATACTGTTTTCCATAGAGTTTGAACTAATTTGCAGTCCCACCAAAAGTGTATGAGTGTTCCTTTCTCTCTGCATCCATGCCAACATCAATGGTTGTTGGAATTTTTAATAAAAGCCATTCTAACTGGGGTAAGATGATAACTCATTGTGGTTTTCATTTGCATTTCCCTGACGATTAGTAATGTTGAGCATTTTTTCATATATTCATTAGCCATTTGGTCTATCTTCTTTGGAAAAGCTTCTGTTCATGTCTTTTGCCCACTTTTTAATGGGGTTAGTTGTTTCTTTCTTGCTGATTTGCTTTAGTTCTTTGTACATTCTGGTTATTAGCCCTTTAGTTTGCAAATATTTTCTCCCATTCTGTAGATTGTCTATTTGCTCTGTTGATTATTTCCTTGGCTGTGCAGAAGCTTTTTAATTTAATCAAGTCTCCTCATTTATTTATTTTTGTTGTTGCTGGATTGCCATTGGGTTCGTGTTCATAAATTCTTTGCCTACGCCAATATCTAGAAGAGTTTTTCCAACCTTTTCTTCTAGCATTCTTATGGTTTCATGCCATACATCTAAATATTTTATCCATCTTGAATTAATTTTTGTGAGTGGTGAGAGATATGGATCCTATTTCATTCTTCTGCATCCAATTCTATCCAATTCTCTCAGCACTATTTATTGAATAGGGCTTCTTTTCCAAAGTGTATATTGTTGTCTTTTTTTTTTTTTAAATCAAAGATCAGTTGGCTGTATGTAGATGGTTTTATATCTGGGTTCTCTGTTATGTTCCATTGGTATATGTCTTTATTTTTTTGCCAATATCATCCTGTTTTGGTTACTATTGCCCTGTAGTATATAGTTTGAAGTCGAGTAGTGTGATGCCTCCAGATTTGTTCTTTTTGATTAAGATTGCTTTGTCTATTTGGGCTCTTTTCTGGTTCCAAGTGAAGCATTGAATTATTTTTTCAAGATCTCTGAAATATGATGATGGTATTTTGGTGGTGATTGCACTGAATCTGTAAATCGCTTTGGGCAGTATGGACATGTTAACAATGTTGATTCCGCAGGTCCATGAACATGATAAGTTTTTCCATTTGTTTATGTCATCTGCAATTTCTTTCCTCAGTGTTTTGCAGTTCTCTTTATAGAGATATTTCACCTGCTTGGTTAAGTATATTCCTAGGTATTTTATTTTATTTTATTTGTGGCTATTGTGAATGGTATTGAGTCTTTGTTTGACTCTCAGCTTGAGTGTTATTGGTGTATAGGAATGCTACTTATTTCTGTACATTGATTTTCTTTTTTTTTTTTTTTTTTTTTTTTTTTTTTTTTTTTTTTTTTTTTTTTTTTTTTTTTTTTTTTTTTTTTTTTTTTTTTTTTTTGAGACAGAGTCTCACTGTGTTGCCCAGGCTAGAGTGAGTGCCGTGGCGTCAGCCTAGCTCACAGCAACCTCAAACTCCTGAGCTCAAGCGATCCTACTGCCTCAGCCTCCCGAGTAGCTGGGACTACAGGCATGCGCCACCAT
>CM052855.1:91303271-91319915 GCA_028534055.1 Eulemur mongoz | reverse complement strand
CAACCTCAAACTCCTGAGCTCAAGCGATCCTACTGCCTCAGCCTCCCGAGTAGCTGGGACTACAGGCATGCGCCACCATGCCCGACTAATTTTTTCTATATATATTTTTAGCTGTCCATATAATTTCTTTCTATTTTTGGTAGAGGTGGGGTCTCGCTCTTGCTCAGGCTGGTCTCGAACTCCTGAGCTCAAACGATCCACCCACCTCGGCCTCCCAGAGTGCTAGGATTACAGGCGTGAGCCACCGCGCCCGGCCTGTACATTGATTTTGTAACCTGAGACTTTGCTGAACTTGTTTATCAATTCCAGGAGTATTTTGGTGGAGTCTTTTAGATTTTCTAGATATAAGACCATATCATCAGCCAATAGCTATGGTTTTACCTCCTCTTTCCTTATGTGGATTCCCTTTATTATTTCTCTCATCTGATTGCTCTGGCTGGGACATCCAGCACTATGTTGAATATAAGTGGTCACAGTGGGCACCCTTGTCTTGTTCCAGTTCTTAGTGGGAATGCTTTCAATTTTTCCTCATTCAGTATTATGTTGACTATAGGTTTGTCATATATAGTTTTTATAATTTTGAGATATGTTCCTTCCACGTCTAGTTTTTTTAGGGTTTTTATCATGAAAGGGTACTGGATTTTGGCGAATGCTTTTTCTACATCTATTGAGATGATCCTGTTGTCTGTGTTTTTGCTTTTCTTTAGGTAGTGAATCACATTTATTGATTTCCATATGTTGAACTATGCTTACATCCCTGAAATGAAGCCCACTTTGTCATGGTGGGTTATGTTTTATTTATTTATTTATTGGTGCGCATTTGAATTCAGTTTGCTACTATTTTATTGATAATTTTTGCATCTACATTTGTAAAGATAATGGTCTGTAGTTTTCTTTTTTCTTGTTGCTGTGTCCTTTCCTGGCTTTGGTATCAAGGTGCTACTGGCTTCAAAGAATTAATTGGGTAGGATTCTCTCCTTCTCAATGTTATGGAATAATTTCTGTAGTATGGGTACCAGGTCTTTTTTTTTTTTTTTTTTTTTTTGCATTTCTTTTTTTTTATTTCTGCTTATTATGGGAGTACAAAAGTTCAGGTTATATATATTGCCCATGCTCTCCCATCCCCCTGAGTCAGAGCTTCAAGTGCGACTCAGGGGGATGGGGGGGGCATGGGCAAGTGCGATGCACACTGTCTGGGTAATGGACACGCTTCAAACCTTTTTTATATATTAATATCTTCTTTTAAGTAATGCCTGTTCAGGTCCTTTACTCATTTTATAATTGGTTTATTTATTTTCTTGCTATTTAGGTGAGTTCCATACATATTTTGGATACTAGCTCCTTATCAGGTGTATGATTTGAAAATTTTTTCTCCCAAACCTTAGGGTGTCTCTTCACTCTAATTGTTTTCTGTGCTGTGCTGAAGCTTTTTAGTTTGATGCAATACCATTTGTCTATTTGTATTTTGTTGCCTGTGTTTTTTGAGTCCTATCCAAGAAATCATTGCCCAGACTGATGCCTTGAATCTTTTCTTCTGTGTTTTGTTCTAGTAGCTTTACATGTTCAGATTTTATATGTAAATCTTTTATCCTTCTGAGTTGACTTTTGTATATGATGTGAGATAATGAAGCAATTTCATTTTTCTGTGTGTGAATTACCAGTTTTCTCAACACCATTTATTGAAGAGACTGTCTTTTCCCCACTGTGGGTTTTTGGCACCTTTGCCAAAGATCAATCAATTGTAAGAACTGAGGTTTATTTCTGGGCTTTCTTTGATCTCCTGTTCCATTTGTTGATGTGTTTGTTTTTATGCCAGTACCATACTGCTTTGATTACAATCACTTTATAACATATTTTGAAATCAGGAAGTGTGATTCCTCCTGCTTTATTCTTTTTGCTCAAGACTACTTTGTCTATTAGGGGTCTTTTCTAGCTCCATATGAAATTTAGGATTATTTCTTCTCTTTTTGTAAAAAATGGTATTGGAATTTTGATAGGAATTTCATTAAATCTGTGAATTGTTTAGGGTGGTATGGAAATTTTAACAATATAAATTCTTCCAACCCATAAACATGGGACATTTTTTTATTTATTTGTGTCTTTTTCTATTTCTATCATCAATATTTTATAATCTTCAGTGTACATATCTTTCAACTCTTTGGTTAAATTTACTCCTAAGTATTTTATTTTTGATGCTATTATAAATAGAATATTTTTCTCAATTTTTTGGAATAGTTCATTGTTAGTACATAGGAATTCTCCTAGTTTTTGTATATTGATTTTGTAAACTACAACTTTAATGAATTTATCAGTTCTAATTGGATATTTTTGGTGAAGTATTCAGTTTTTTATATATTACATCATATCATCAGAAAACTGAGACAATTTCACTTCATTCTTTCCTATATGAATACCTTTTGTTTATTTATATTTGGCTTCATTGCTCTGGCTAAAATTTCCAGTAGTATGTTAAATGGTAGTGGTGAGAGTGGGCATCCTTTCTTTTTCCTAGCATTAGAGGAAAAGTTTTCTCAATTGAGTATGTTAACCAGGGGAACACCATATATGACCTTTATTGTGTTGAGGCAAATTCTTTCTATACCTATTTTTTGAGGGTTTTTAACTCTCAAATGAATGAATGTTAAATTTTGTCGAATACTTTCTCTCCATCTATTGAGATGATCATGTGGTTTTGTCCTTTATCTTGTTAATTTAGATACATTGAACCATCTTACATGCCTGGGATAAATCCCACTTGATCATGTTGAATGATCTTTTCAATGTGTTGTTGAATTTTGTTTGCTAGTATTTTGTTGAGAATGTTTGCTTTTGTGCTCATCAGGGATATTGGCATGTAGTTTTCTTTTCTTATAGTACCTTTGTCTGGCTTGATAACAAGGTAATGCTATTCCTATAAAATGAATTTGGAAGTATTTACTCCTTCTAAATGTTTTGGAAGACTTAGAGAGGAATCATTATTAGTTCTTCTTGAAATGTTTGGTAGAATTTAGTAGTGATGACATCAGGTCCTTTTTTTTGTTATGGGAGAATTTTTATTATTGAATCAATCTCCTTTGTCATTATTAGTCTGTTCAGATTTTCTATTTCTTCTTGATTGAGTATTGGTAGGTTTTATGTTTCTAAAAATTCATTCATTTCTTCTAGGTTATCTAATTTTTTGAAGAATACTTATTGATAGTAATCTCTATTGATCCTTTGTATTTCTGTAGTGTCACTTATAATGTCTCCTCTCTTATTTCTGATTTTGTTTATTTCAGTCTTCCCTCCTATTAAGGAAGAAATTCATCAAAAAAAATAACAACTGTAAATATATATGCACCTAACATTGAAGCACCTAAACATATAAAGGAAATATTAATAGATCTAAAGAGAGAATAGACTGCAATACAATAATAGTAGCAAATTTTAATACCCCACTTTTCACACTGGACAGATAATCCAGACAGAAAAATCACTCAGGAATCATTGGATTTGAACTACACTTTAGACCAAATGTACCTAACATATATTTACAGAGCATTCCAACCAACAGCAAAGGAATACACATTCTTCTCAAGTATACACGGAACATTCTCCAAAATAGATTTTATCTTAGGCCACAAAAAAATCTTAACAAATTTAAAAGTATTGAAATCAGATTATCTTTTCTGGCCAAAATGGCACAAAACTAGGAATCAATAATAGGAGAAATCTTGGAAAATTTATAAATTATATGAAATTTAAATAACATGCTCCTAAACAACCAATGGGTCAAAGAAGAAATTGAAAAGGAAGTTAAAAATTACCTTGAGACAAATTAAAATAGAAGTACAACATATCAAAACTTATGAGATATAGTAAAATCAGGCCTAAGGAGGAATTTTATAGCAATAAATGCCTCCATCAAAAAAGAAGAAAGATCTCAAACAGTTTAGTGTTACACCTCAACGAACTAGAAAAAGAGGAACAAAGTAAGCCCAAACTTAGCAATAGGAAAAAAAATTGCAATTGAGGAGAAATAAACAAAATAGAGATGAGAAAAACAATAGAAACAATTAACAAAACTAAAACTTGGTGTTTTTGAAGATATAAATAAAATTGGCAAACCTTTACCTAGACTAACAAATTCCCTCTTAAGTGTGGTTGCAAACATTTTTGACAAAATATTAGCAATTAGTATTCAACAATATATAAAATTGATTATGCAAAATTTATAAGATTTCCAAGTGGGGTTTATGCCAGGGATTCAGGGATGGTCCAAGATTCAAAAAGCAGGCATTTTAATCCACCATATTGATAGGCTAAAGATGAAAAGCTGCATGATCAAATCAATTAGTGCAGAAAAAGCACTTGGTAAAATACACCACCAATTAGTGATTAAAAACCCTCATAAAAATAGAACTAGGAGGGAATGTCTTCAACTTAATAAAGAACAGTGACCATAACCTGTAGCTAACATAATACACAATGTGAAAAGATTTCTGGAATGCTTTCCCCTGATACAGGGGACAATCCAAGAAGCTCGCTCTAACCACTGTTACCCATGATGGCACTGGGCATTCTAGCCAGTGCAATAAATAAACAAAAATAAATAAAGAAAAGAAATGGCAACAAGATCAAAAAAAAAAAAAAAGAAAGAAAATAATTCCTATTTGTAAATGACATGATTATCCAACGTAGAAAATTCCAAGGAATCTACAAAAAAAAAATCTGGCAAAATAAGAAAATTCAGCAAGGTCACAGAATACAAGGTCAACATGTAAAATTCAATTACACATATTAATAATGATCACAAAAAATCTGAAAACAAAAATAAAATACCATTTATTGCTCAAAAAATGAAATACTTAGATATAAACCTAACAAAACGTGTAATAGAACTTGTATGCTAAAAAACTACAAAATACTGCTGAAAGTAATTTTGGAAAATCAAAATAGATGTAGAGACATACAATTTTAATGGATTAGAAGACTCAATAAAGGTTTTAATTCTCTTCAAATTGATATACGGGCTTAAGGTGACTCCTTTCAAAATATTAAGATATTTTGTAAATGTAGATAAAGTGTCTGAAGTTTATATAGAAAATAAAGAAATAAAGAAACTAGATTAAATTTAACTGAAACAATTTTGAAAAAATGAGTGAGATGTTCATCTGTTCCAGTTCAAGACTTACTGTATAGCCCGTAGTAATCAAGACTGAATAGTATTGGTGGAGGCCACACGTATGCATCAGTGGGACAGAGAAGGGATCTCAGGGGACAGCCCCACACAGCACAGCCAAATGATATTCGAAAGAGCAATTCAGTAGGGGAAGGATAGTGTTTTCAAGAAATGGTGCTTCAACCACTGGCAATAGCCAATCCAAAGGTAATGTTACACCTTATAACAAAAACAAAATCAAAGTCGATCACAGATTTATATGTAAAATGAAAAAGTATTAAATGTAAAAACTCTCAAAATGCAACAGTGCAATCACAAACAATCCAACTAGAAAATGGACAGAAGACATGAGGAGATCTTTCACTGAAGAGAAGGACAAATAAACACCCGGAAAGGCTGTTAACATCACCAGCCCTAGGACAATGCAAACAAAGGACACAGTGAAATGTCAGTCTGTTTCTGTTGAAACAGCTAATTTCTTTTTTTAAAAAAGACAATATCAAATGCTGACAAGAATGTGGGGACGCTGGATCTCTCATGGATTGCTGGTGGGAGTATAAAGTGGTACAGCTAGTTTGTGTGTTCTTAAAATACTTTGCTGTAGGATCCAGCGCTTGCACTCCTAGGCCTTTATGTCTCCATGAAAACCTGTGTGTGATTCCCCATACACCTTTACAAGTGACAGCCAAATCCTCACTTTCAAAACGTAGAAATTACAGAGATGGGAAACAGGCTAGTGGTTGCTGGGGATTAGGGATGGTGAGGGAGATGGGGATGCTTGTGACTATGAAGGAATTGTAAGATGGAGATCCCTGTGGTGATGGAAAGTTCTTGATGTTCATTGTGCTGGTGATTGCATAAAACTATATATGTGATAAAATTGCAGAGAACTATGCGTGCATGTTATGCCAATGTCAGTGTTCTGGGTTTGATATTGTACTATAAATAGGTAAGATTCAACCACTGGGAAAAACTGGGTGAAGCGTATAGGAGACTTCTCTATTATGATTGCAACTTTTGTAAATCTATAATTATTTCAAAATTAAAATATTAAAAATTATGCTAATCCACAAGCTACCACAGTTTTTTCTAAAATTTTACCATAAATAATAGCTCAGGCATTTTGAATACAGAAAATTAAGTTATTTTTCCATCTTCTGGTATCTGTATAATAGTGATATTTATCATTATATTTCTTCTCTGTTCCAATTCTTTCATTCCATAAATAAATGAAGTTGTACTCAAAGTCCATCATTTAAAATTGTCATTGGCCAAGAAAGATTGGGACAATAAAATCCCATGAGTAGCAACCTAGAACAGTGTTGAACACAGATAATGAGAGCCACAAACAAGAGCCATGCAGTCTCTGAGATTCCGTGTATAACTTGCACTCACCCCACATCTCAGTGTGGACTAGACACACGTCCAGTGCTAACAGCAATACTGGTAGGAGCCACCACATGGGGCAGAGCAGGTGTAGGTCATCCTTCAACATAGCCACCTTCCCTTGGCAAGCATTTCATAAGCTACTCAGAAGAGCCCTGTTTCTTTAGAAAGCACAAATGCTTAGCTTCTGCATCACGTTCCTTAGCCTCATGCACACCATGGAGTCACAACCGTATTTCCCGCCTGACCCTGGTGGTCTTGGGGCCTTCTGACTCTGCTCCCGGAAGCCACACAAGACCGATGAACACATTACCAGAAAGAGGACACTCACTGTGCAACCAGTGGAGAGCAAGCTTCAGACCCTCTCTCTCTGCTGACTCCTTCCAAGGCTCTACAGTGATCTAGCAATGTGCAGACGAGGTCCTATCTTTGAACAGTTTGCAAAAGTATGACATTTGAACTATTATTTTTTCTCAGCTCTTTCATTTTTCCTTTTGTAAGTGGAGTGACGTTGGAGTGCCGTGGTTTGAATGTGTCCCCCGAATTCACATTCAATTCAACAAAGCGTTGGGGACTTTATCCCCAGAGCACGAGTGTCAGAAGGTGGGGCCTAATGGGAGGTGACTAGGTCATGAGGACTCCTGACCTCATGAATAGATTAATGCCATTATAAAGGGCTGGATGGAGGGACTTTGCTCTCTTTTGCTGTCTTTTCCTTCCACTTTCCACCAGGTGAGGACGCAGCAAGAAGGCCCCCCACCCTCCGCAAGGTGCTGGCCCCTTCATCGCAGACTACTCAGCCTCCAGAACTGTGAGAAAGTATATTTCTTTTCTTTATAAATTTCCCAGTCTTTGGTATTCCGTTAGAGCAGCACAAAAATGGACATCAGAGAGGCCAAGGACTTTTGGGGACCTGGGGAAGTGGAGTTTGACTTAATGGGATATATTTGTGTGATGCACAATCTCTGCCTCATACAGCCTGTGGGAGGACCCTGCAAATAGAAAGTATGAAGCGTGTGAAGACACATGTTTCCTGGATCGATATAAATAATTTAAAAAGAGATTGCAATCAACATTTCTGGAGGAAAAGCTGAATTACCTTTCTATTCTCTCTCTATGAAATGACATTTCAAAGTCATAGGAAAAAACAATGAAGGTGTAATAGCCAAATATGGTAGGAAGATATGGAGATATATTATGCTATTAATGGCTAAATAATTATGCCATTTTCCTGGACTTTTTGATGTTCATGATGTTTGTTAGCTTTATAAAATTTGTAATTTGTTATGATTTTATTTTTATTCTAAGTAAATATTCATGTTTTAATTTGGTTTTGTAGTCTTATTATTTTTTTCCTTTTCTAAGAGAGAGCCTTGCAAATTTCATAGGCCACAAAACCTAAATCTTCCCTACAGCATATAAAATATATTGCATTCTCAATATCTGTTTTAATTGTGCTTCTAACCAAGACTTTATTGTGAAGAACAACAGCAAAAAATGCAGACTTGCTATTAAACTCTAATCACAATTTATTTCCATATTTTTCTCTTTATTAAAATAGTCTTCATGACAAACACAAAATGTCCAAATTATAAAAGAAGAAATAAGAGGATATCTGTTGCTGTAGTACAGCTTAATGACCATGTGGTGAACATTTGAATGATTTATGAAACTGTTCCCACAGCTGCTGACCTCAGACAGTGGTGGGCTGGTAAATGTGTTTCCAAGAGAGAAGCTTTGCCGTGTGCCATTTATAGATTTCCATTCCATACGTGCTGCCACCGTGATCCATTTCAGTTACTGGACATACAGAGATCAGCTTGCAAAACTCCTGAACATTTAGCCGTTGGCTCCCTGAAGCCTGTGCCAGGCCCGGCCCGCCATTGTCTTCAGTCAGTGAAACACATACATTGGGACGAGAGAACGGAATGATCGTTGTCACCAAAGTCTTTTATCTCGTAATTGTATTCATACATTGTACCATTTGTCAGACCACACTCATTGGATGACTTCCAGTTTTTGTCTCTGTTCTGTGTAGAACGTAAGTCAAAAACAGTAAATTATGCTGAGCATATAAATTAGAAGGTGTCCAAAGTGCTTTGTGAATGTGAAACACCCATATTATAGCACATGTGGTTACATAAACTGTGCTCCAGCTTGATAAAACATGACTCCCAAAGCCAGTGGAGCTCAAGCCACCACAGCAGGGGTGCTGTGACTCTCGGGTGACCAAACATCAACTCAACATTCAGAGCAGAAACAGGAGGCAGGGGTTCTGAGTAATGCCAATCCTTAAAGAAACTTAAAACCAGAGTTGCTACACGGAAAGCACATACATGCATATAAACAAACATTTGCAACCCAAATTCCAGGTCTTATATGAGGATCATTTATATTTCCTGTGGTTCACTTGATGTTCTATGCAAATAACTCTTCAACCCCAGCACCCTGCCCTGTGGAGCACCCCAAGGAATTGTGAAATCAGCACCCAGCTCATCTCCTTGCCCTGGTCTTGCCTCCCATACCTCCCTCCCACTGTGTCACCATGACACCTCCACCACAGGGAGCTGGGACAACTCCATGGCAGTGCCCCACTCAGACTTCTGAAGGAATTCTCTGTTGCCGAAAATATGTGGATTAAATAGCGAATCACGGTAGAAAAGGTCTTAATAATGTGGCTCCAATTTTCCTTTCCAGTTTTTCTCCTATGCCCTTAATCCCATAACTCTGTTCTACTCATACCACTCGCTATTTCTGGGGCATGGGGTGAAAACTAAACTGTCATTGATGTGTATATGGTATTTTTCTCTTATATTTAATTGAAAAATAATAATTGTATATATTTCTGGGGCATGATGTGATGGTTTGTTAAATGTTTATATGGCTTCATCTGAGGTACCTGAGTACCTGAATATCCCTTAACTCTATCAGTCATGTGAAATTCAGATTCTTCTGGGACCAAAGATCATTCTTTGCAAGGCATTTCCAAGTCAAAGTGGTTAGAATTCTTTCTTTTCTAGTTCACACTAGAGCAAAGAGCCAGCTCCTCACCCAGTCCTTTGTAGTTAATGTGTAGGAGCAGTATTAATGTTTAATAAAATGGGTATTAGAATACATCTACACCCAAATTATTAAAGGGTAGACCATGTCTATTCGTATTTTATTCCCATCTCCCAGGTACACTGCTCAATATATATTTACTAAATGAGTGAGTGAATGTTGAATATGCCTGGCTGTTGACATGATTTATAAATTTTACTCTTCAACAATATGTAAAGATGACCTATTTCAATGAACTCAAGGTGAAAAAGTCGTCATTAGCTACTAAGACATATTATTTATATCTTCTATAACTAATGTCTTTGCTTCCTTTCATCTATATTGCAATTAATTTATATGCAATAAAATATTGCTCTATATATCTTTTCAGTTCTCAGAGTTCATGAAACGTATTAGTTCATGGTCTCCAACTTTAAATATTTTGGGTATTTATCTTCATGGAATCAGAATTCAAATAGTTTCTTAAGAACACTTTCTAACTTTGGGGAGGAAAATATAACGTGTGTTATTAGAAGATCATTGTTAGAAATATAGTACCTAGAATCAGTTTCTGGTATTTTATCAATAAATAGCTATTCTATTCATCAAATTTTTATAACCTAATAATTTCCTAACTTTGACAATTTAAACCTGACCACAGATATGCAAAAATATCTTCTCTGATGTTAACTTATGGTCACTTCCAATACTAGCTCAAAATATAATTAAGTTATTTTCAAACAGAGATTTTATATTTGTCTCTGGGGATATTGTTATCATAATTCTACCACTCAGAGAGCAGGAGGATGTTTTGGAGTAGGAAGCCGGTGCTGATATCAGATTGTCAAGGGAGGAGACCTGACCAATGGAGCCTGAGTCAAAGACAGCAAGTCCAATGTCCTTCAGTTATCTTGGAAATAAACACAAAAATCTAAAATTAAAGGTAACGGAAAGCTAGGATGCAAGAATGCACTACGTTTAGATATAGATACAAAACCACAAAATAAAGGATATCCGATGCTTCAAGAGAAATAACAAATGAAAAGAACTATGTTTGTTGAATCAATTGATATCATTTTTCTAGATTACTTTAAATGGCATAGCTTTTATTCTTTTAAATATAATATTTATTAATAGCCCTGACAAATATTTTAGATGCAGTCTCTGTTTCAAATGCATTGAAATTGAAATGACCCAATCAAAATTAGGTCATTTTTTCTGTAACTGACTAGAATGCCTTTTCCATTTCTTCTTCAGTCTAATAAGTAACATGTTACTTTCTCTCTTCCAGGAACTGTGATTTTCTTCTCTCTCATAGTGTTCTATTCATATCTGTGCTATAGCACTTTCCACATTTTACTGCTTTTTTTTTTCTGTTTATGTTTCTCTCTCTATCACTAGAATATAAATCTCTTCAAGCATACGAATTGGATTTCAATTCAAAAACCCAAAATCAAAACAAATACTAGTACTGTGCTGTCATATTGCTGGTGCTTGGTTTTCAATAACTGTGTGATAGATGAACCATTAGGAAACACTCCGCGTCTCTTATTTGAAGCAAAGTCCAGGCCGCACCATTGCAAAGCCCGGTCCCTCAGCTTCCCCTTGGAAGTGGATGATATAAATTAGCTACAAGGGAATGCCCTGAGCAGAAAGAAGGTTCTGGTCATGAGCTGAAATACTAGGTCTGCACTTAGACCCCAAATCACCTCACTTCCTCCACTTTGTGTCGTGCTGGGTAGAAAAGTACAGAACTGGAAGTGGTCTCAATGCTGGGAAACCTGCTGGGGAACTGAGTAGACCCGATGAAAGCTCAGAAGAATGCATGCCTTGGAATCACTGCAAGTAGACAGCACAAAAAGCTAAACCAGAGTTGTTTCCAAGACCCAGCTCATTGGCGCCCAAGTCTGATGGACTTACACGCATCTGAAAGCTTCTTGGCTCTAAGAAAAACTGTAAAGAAAGGTTCCTTCCTTTTGCTACAAAATTATTAATTAATCTTATTCATTTTGAAATTAAATGTGAGAAATTTAATGAATTTATTAAATGTCAAATAGTTGCATTTTTCACAACTGTGACTCAGTATGGATGCATTACAAGTGGATATTAATGGAAAGCTAAGACTGAGGTATCAAAATGCAAACAATGTGAAAGTTCAAAGGGAGGTCTAAGACCACTACGCAGAAATTTCAAAGTAAACAACCATCTCAAGGTCTGTAAAACTAAGGAAGACACAAAATTATAGAGAGCAGGCACTAGAGTCTGGTTTCTGAAAGTATTTCTTTTGAGAAAGGGATATCGCCATGCCCAGGTCTCAGTCCTGTCCCCTGGAGGGAGGGACAAGAGGTTCTACTCTTTTCACAGCAAGTCTAGAAAGAGGCTTTTCGCTGAGACTATTCACACCTTGGCCCTGCAGTTTGGCCATGTAGGGGACTAGTGTCTCACGCACACACAACAAATCCAAGAGATCGAGGCTGAACATTTTTTCTGACACCAGGTTGAGGCAGAAGTGGTTCAACCAGTATTTTTGTGCTCTCCACAAGTGGGTGGGGCCTAGAGGAGGGGGGAGAGGTGGGTGCGTGAGGGACAGAGCCATGGACAGCCGTGGGAGAGTGTGCACAGGGGACTGCCCGCAGGTGTGCTGGCACCTGGCTGAGGGAGTGTGGCACCAGAGGAATAGAATCCCTAGGAAGGGCGGCTGGAGGGACTAGCAAGAGAGCCTCAGCAGGGGGAAAAAAGCCATTCTTGTATTGTACCCATAGGGAAAGAATAAGCTTTTAACTTCTGCAGGCTGGGGGCCTATGAAGTCATCTTATGACAAGACTAGTTAAGAAAGATCATTCAGACACCTTTTCCCAAAGTCAATCATTCCGTTGGGGTACAGGTACATGGGAATAAGAAAATAAGCAAGAATGCTTGCTTCTGGAAGTGTGTGTCCCCACCCACAGCGTGCTCCAACGTGGAGAGGGAGCATCCACTGGGACTACGTACCTGAAAGTTACAATAGACTTTTATTACTTGAAAGTGAGCAGAAAAGTAATTTATGCCACCCCCTGGAGCAGGTTAAATGAAACAAAAATAAAATTAATTTCTAATTACATTTCCCAAGTTGAGTTTATTGGATATACCAGGCATAGTATGCTTTAATGATTCAGTGATTATTTAAATAATATTCAATAATTTAGTATGGGTGTTTTATATTATGTAGAAACTTATAATTAAAGTGATCAGGTTAAACCTAGACAAACATGGACATTTTAAAAAGCACAATAGTGTCAATGGTTTCAAACCTGGTTTTGTTAACGCTGGGCTCAGTAGTTAGCATGAGCAAGAATATTGGCCAAGATTTGCTAAGATTGCTTTCTGGAGAAGACAAACTGCAACATTGTTTCCTATGTATATATGAAAGAAAAAACACCTTCTGTTTTCCCTTAAATAATTTTTTATTAAGATAAAAAACATGCATTGAAATTTAGAAATCCTAGGAGTACAGTTCAAGTAATTTTGACAGGTCGCATTCAGTGGCTCACGCCTGTATTCCTAGCACTCTGGGAGGCCGAGGCAGGAGGATTGTTTGAGGTCAAGAGTTTGAGACCAACCTGAGCAAGAGTGAGACCACTGTCTCTACTAAAAATAAAGTTAACCGAGTGTGGTGGCACGTGCCTGCAGGAGTTTGAGGTTGCTGTGAGCTAGGCTGACACCACGGCACTCTAGCCTGGGCAACAGAGTGAGACTCTGTCTGATTAAAAAAAAAAAAAAAAAATTAGAAAAAAAAAGTAATTTTGACAAAATTAAGTATAGGAGAGGGTGTTCTGATCTCCATGTGCCCTCGGCTGTTTCTGCCCCACAGGATTCAGTTTTTGGATTTGTCACTTTCCTCATTATTTAATCCCAGAAAGTTCAGAGTACTTGCATTTGCAAATGCTGAAAATGTGTTAATTATCAAACAAGTATCGTCCTGTTGCTAACTGTAGATTTCCCAACATGTACGCGTTCTCGTGGGCAGGGTGTTGTTTAGGGCCAGCCTGTCCATTGCTCCTTCTGTCTGGAAACGTAGTGTCTATGTCCTACTGAAATCTAATTCCTTTCTTACCTGAAAGTATTAACCTGGTTATAATTAGGAATACAAAGTTTCCTTCCATTAGGCAAAGCAGTAATGTTACAAGAAATTTTGTGTTCTGGAAACTGTAAATATAAGCCTAATTTGTTTTAATTCAGTTCTGACTTCACACTCTCTAAAAATGAAACTTTGAGTAATGACAGACTACAAGTAAACCTTTGAGAAGACATGAAGTAAACATTATATATTATATATTTTTTTCATCTAGACAAGGACAAACTTACACTTAGCCTAGTAATTTAACTTAATCATATTTATCTTTGTCATTTCAATTTTCCACCTCTCCTCTGGGGGATAATGTAGGGATTGGAGAGGAAGCATATATCTTGTTGAATGGGACCTCACTATAGTTTGGGGTGAATGTTAACAGGTATTGGAGCAAGAGCACTATAGGAAAGAATGGAATTTGAAGTAAAAGTCCGGCAATAAAGCACTGTAAGTCTGTAAATGTGTAACAAGGAGAACTGCTGTTTGTGGAGTTCCAGCTGCTGAACCTTTGGGCATGTAAGAAGCAATTTAGAGTAAGGAGTGTGATGTGAAAACGTTAACAGATGCACATTTCTATTTTCACTGCCATCGCCTTAATACTTCTTCTGCCTAATACATTTTTCTGCCTCAAACATCAGATGCATTAATATTCCTTAAAGATATATTAATACACCTTTTTCAATAAAATGGGAGTTAGTGAGAAATTGGTAAGCACATTTCTCTGATGCTACAGATCAGATTATTGTGAAGGAGAGTATAGGCTGCTGAAAAATTCCACACAGGATCCATACATGTGCTCTCACCCTGAAATGAAGAAAACTGATGATTTGAGAATATACTGAATTAAGTTCTTTGAAAGGAACTAAAGTTGTGCTGAGTCCGAGGTGCCTCTGGCTCCCTTTCTCTGGAGGGTAAGACAGCAAGGAATACGTATTGTGTGACTCCATTAATAAAAAGTGTTTAAGAACATGCACACGTAATTCATCATGACGTAACAGTGACACATTCATGGAGCAGGGATCGTTGTTGGCTGGATATGGACATGAGATAAACTTCAGGGAGGCTGGAATGCTTTTTATCTTAGAGTGTCGCACCTGCATGACTTGGTAATGATCACACAAATATATCCATGTGGGAAAATTCATCAAGCAGTACTTTCAGTGTATGCTAGTGTTTGTACGTTATGGCAAAATAAACATTTGTAAAGGGTGGAAAAACAATAAATGCCACATTTTCCATATGGAAAAACAAAGGTAATTAATATGTTATCTTGCACTATACACAAAATCAAAAACTTTAATCTGAAAGTCAGAACTTTAGACATTTAGAGGAAAGCATATAAAATCCTCTTATGGTCTCGGAAAAGAAAAGGCTTCATCATCCTACAAAATGGCAAGAAGTGTTAACAATATATATAGATATATATTCAAAATATATGAAAATTTGTAAAAAGCATAAAGAAAAGAAAACTGTATAAATGTCAGCAAAATACGTGAGTTGATATTTATCACCAAAAGAACAAATACTATCATATAAACATATTAAAATAACCTTAATTATATTCAGAGTAGTGAAATTATGACAAGAGTAAGATATTATTTTATGATGAAGAGATTGACCAAAACTAGGTAGTATGCTGGGAGTGTGAGTATAAAACCAATTTATAAAGGAGTTTGGACCAGTTTTTAAAACGTACAAAAATGTTCTAAATCACACTGCCCATGAACACCAAGAATGGAGAACACCCTAAATGTCAATTACCAGGCCTACGTATGTATAATTTACAAAATAGAATGGAACATAGGCGTAAACATTATAGAAAAGTGAATAAGTTATGAGTAAAAAAATATATATAAATCTTAAAAATCATCCTATTGAAAGAAAAATAAAAGTTACAGAAAGCTACATCCAATGTGATAGGATTTATAATGCTCAAAAACAAGCTAAACTGAGCAATGTATGTTTTAGAATATACATATAGGTGATTGAAAGATGTTTTAGCAAAGACGAGGAAATAATAAACACAAAATAAGATAGAGGTACTTCTGAAGAAAAGATTGAGACCAGAAATGAATAGGGAAGGCACACGTGGGTGGTAATGTTCTAGTTCTTCTCTTGGTAGTGAGTCAGTGAGAGCTCATTTCGTTATACCATATCTAGGTATCTAGATGTAAATACAGATACAGATATTTCACACTGTGTGTATATATGTACATGTTTTATGTTTATGCTATGAAGGAAAATGCTATGTATTTCAAACAAATAAATATCACTTGTTTCTGTGTAGCAATTTAGCAAAATTATTTTACAGCAGTAGATTTTTTAAGCAGATTGCCTTTCAGACCGACTTCTGACTATAGCAGGGAACTGGAGCTTTAAGGTAAACTGCTCTCCCCATTGCAAGGGAGAACCTATTGTCAGGCTGGACCAGGTTTAGCTAACACACATGCTCTTCTTTCTATTTTGCTTTCCTGAGCTGAGAGAAGAAAAGCCTGGGAGACAGATGCTGGTAGGCACGCCGAACCCAGTGGGTTTGTTTTGCCTGTGGCCTGAGGAGTCTGAGTGGAAGCCCCAGCTGGGAGTGTTAGCTAAGGTATGTGGAAGAGGGATCTAGGGGAAAGCTGGGAACTTCGCAGGTTTGCAGCAGAGAGAGGCGAAGCAAGCCCAGACACAGAAATGTTTGCAAACCTCCAGGCAACCCGATACCACCTATTGTCTAAGCCACTCCTGGCGGAACCGCTTTTTAAAGGACAGAATGGCAGCAGTGGGTCGATTCTGGAGGAATATATGTTTAAATTAGAACTAGCCTACTCTCTCCAGGAGAACCATAGAGATGTCGTATCTTCATCATTCCTTATAGCTGAGTAATATTCCATGGTATACATATACCACAGTTTACTAATCCAATCATGTATTGATGGGCATTTGGGTTGTTTCCACATCTTTGCTA
>CM052855.1:91237157-91302771 GCA_028534055.1 Eulemur mongoz | reverse complement strand
GCATTAGATGGCATTAGAGTTACATGGTAACTTTATGATAATAAGGTTCTTCCTTTCATTTCCACAACTGATTTATGCTGAATAGGACTTTATCCATCCATTTCTTAATGGGTTCAGGAGTTGCTCATAATTGCCATAACTAGGTAATTACTTCTCGGACATGTGTGCATAATGCTATAATAAAGACTACTGTATGTGAAAAAAAAAAAATAAATAAATTAGAACTAGCCTAAATGGACACTGCAGGCTTCATTTTAAAATAAATTGATAAAAGTTGCATTTGCCTTTTCTTTTTTAACTTTGGCTTTCTTGATCTAATAGGACATTTTTTCTGAAATTTTAGAGAAATTTGAGTTATATAAGTGTATTATAAAGGAACAGACAGATGCCTATTTAAGACTGACTATATATCCTGTGAATGGTTTTGAAATTTTTAATTCTTTTCAACGATATTCCTGAAATGATTAATACAGTATGCAAAAGAATGTCATTTTGTGGCAGGAATCATAAACCACATCCCTAGAAACCTTCAGATTCTTAGAGGTCCTGCAAGGGGGCCAGCCTATCTCAGGTGAGTACTATTATTCCATCCTTACCGTTTACCGCCCACTTGGATCATTTTTTTTCTGTCTCCAAACTAATGCGCTGAGGATCCAGGCAGCACGGTTGCAAAAGTAGTAAGCCTGAACTCTCCAGAGAATAACATCAGCATTCATTCATTCATTCATTGTAAACATTCAAACTTTTATGGATTATATAGCATATGTTAGGCAAAGTGTTGGGAGCCAGAGATAAATGATAAACAATGAGTGCGATACCCTGCCTATTTAATGGCATGCTATCACTTCATACAGATTCGGGTCCTCACTGTGTCTCCAGGAAGGACATACTCTACCTGAATTTATTTTTCATTGTAGGTTTTTCAAATGGCTGTGAATAAACACCACTACCCACTGTGTGGAAATACGATCAAGACAAAAACATCACACTTAAAAACTGTGTCGGTCTTAAGAAACATCACAATAGTGAATTGTTTTTCAAGAGGTAGAGTAATTGGGGAAGATATGGAAAAGGCAGATCTAATAGAAACTTTCAAGAAAATGTGTCACTGTTCAATCACTTAAAAGCAAGTATATGGAGATAATTCAATAATTAAAATTGAATTAAATAAGACTTGACTATTCAGCATGAAGTCAGCAACAGTGGTGTGGATGCAGGAAATTAATTGACATGCCATGACAACACTGTTTCTCTGGTAAGAAAACAAAACAAAACAAAACAAAAACCTCCTTTACACCGACAGTGGGTGCTTTATGACAGCACGCTATGACACTACAGGTAACCGGGAAGTCTGACAGCTTATTCCAAGCCAGCAGAATAGAACATACTAATGTGGCCGTGAAACCAGTAGGGGCATTTCTGTGTATGGAAGAAGATGAGTTCATTCGTCTCCCAGGGTGTGAGCAGTTGCATTTCAAGGTTTCACATCAGTCTGGTGGACGGGAGAGTACTGACGGCAAAATTGTCATCTGTCTGCTCTTGCATATTCTTGATGATTTGTTGGGGGAAAAAGTTAAATGCTTATTTCCAATATTTCTGAAGAATAAGAATAGTAAACATTTGGTTATACTTAGATAGACCTATTTTATAACAGTTTTAATTATCCTTCATTTTAGAAAATATCAATGAGAGTAAATATATAATGTGAATAGATTCAGTAGCTCTTTATTTATACCACTTGACGTGTGCAGTGAAAATACATACAGATGGCCCAGCTGAGATTCTAAGCTTCACATACAGTCCTCCCTGTCTCATATTAGTGCTCATGACATCCTGGGCACATGGTGCCTTTGGGTTCTGAGAGACAAAAGACAGAACTGGTCATATAATTAGAAAAACTTGAGAATGGGGAGATTGAACAAAATCAAGAGAAGTAAAAGAAAAAAAATCTTTCTTTTATAATGTCAGACAAGCGCTCGAGAAAACGCTATGAAGTATTAGAAAACAAAGTGACCCATGGAAAGGCTTTCTGAGCAACGTGCTAAATGTACAATGAAGATCTGCGAAGGCATCTGGATATCTCAATTAGTGGCTGCTGTTAGAGTATCATTAATATCAACCAAATAACACTGGGCCTTTTGGATGGACTGATCGTCCCTGTAATCACATGGAATTCCCATTTAAATGACATATTTTTAATTAATAAATTGTCTCCATGTGTAGGTTGGGTCCTCTCGAGAATTAGGAACCAAGAAGAGATTCCATGCGCAAGAGATTTATTGGGGAATGCTCTGGGAGCAACAAAGGCAACAGGAGCAGGAGTAGGCAGGGACCTGGGACTCCCGTGCAGGGGTAAGGCCTGTGAAAGAGAGAGGAAAGGAGGGTTGGCGGAGAGATCTGCTCATTGCCAGCAATTTTGAGAAAGTCTCCCCAAACCAGCAGGGAGTCCTCCCTCTCAGAGGCTGCCTGTTGACAAAGCCCTTGCTGGGCAGAATGATCTGGCTTTTTGTTATGCCTGTTCTATCATTACCTGGGAGCAGTAGGAGAGGGGGGCCTCGGTCTGAGCAAAAAGACCAGGGTGCAGCTATGGGAGGCACCAGCAAGGGTGCCCCTCCCAGGTCAGGTCCCTGAGCAGGTCAAGCCCCTGAGCCCTGCACTCCCTCTGGTACACGTGCGGATGCGCCTGTGCCCTTAAGGACATGCTGGGACATGCCATGAGCTCATCCACAGAAAAGAAGGAAGATAACACAAGTAGGGGTGGGAAGGGCGTGCTTCCTTGGGAAACGACGTGCACAGGGAATGCTGAGTAGGGAATAAGGCCTGGCACGTGATCTGTTGGTGGTGCTCAGGTTACAGGTGACAAAACACAACGTAAATTAATTTAATCAGAAAGGAGACAAGGTTGGCTCATGTCCAGCGTGGGCAGAATGGATGAAGCCACAAGACACACGTGCTTTTCGCTACATAGCTCCATTTCCAGGTGGGATCTCCCTCCTGGCCCGTATCCTCCACACCCGAAAGCTCAGGCAGGGACCTCGCATCCCACAGCGAGTCACAGACTCACTTCCGTACAGACGACTGTGAGAACTGGATTGAAGTGCTCTGATCACCCCGTTTTAAATCACAAGTCTCTTTCCAGTAAGGAGGAAATATACAATTTCCACAAACTTGGAGGACTGGAAATAATGACTATAGGGTGAAGAGAGGGTGGCTGTTTCCCTAAAAAGAAGGTTTCATGGCAGAAAAAAAACACAGGAATATCAGATACGGAAGGCAGAGTAAGGGAGGAAGCCCTGTGCGAGGCTTTGAGTGGGCGTGTGTGGCAAAGGGCATGACATAGGCATCTAGTATCTAGCAGGTACTAGACATCTGCTGGCACCAAAAATAAAGAGGATGCCTGACAAATGATGTACAGGAGCGAGGCAATCTGGACTCTTTTCCAAAGACAGCGTAGGCGGAGATAAAGCTGGGACATTGTCCGATGCCTGAATGCCCCGTGCTGACAACAGTGTCCAGGACACGAGACACCCAAGAACCATTGTTCAACAGCTGCTTTAACTGAGGATGTGAGTGCAAACATTGCCAGAAGGTGAATCTTCAAATCGAATCAAAACCCTGTACACGTACAGAATTGTACCAGACAGGACCATACTCAGAAGAAACCACCACCAGATCCCATATCTCCAAAAATAACAAATGGGAAAATCACTCAAAACAAATTAAAAAATAATAAAATTGTCAAACAGAGACAGTAAATCAGTCTAAATAAGAGAGAGCAGTGGGTAAATATAAGAGAAAAAGGAGAAGGGGGAAAAAACCCATAATTTTGATCTGACTTGCTTATTTAATTGATTCCAAAATCTGAAGGCTTTTGTTGGAGTTAAATTCAGGGATTAGCCTTAGAGGGAATGAATAACTATGAATAAGGTCAAAGTTTGAAACTTTGGTTTTATTTTAACATTAATTTTAATATTACATTCATAATGTAATATAGTCAATATACATTTCCCCAAATATTTATAATTTGGCATTTTACATTTAAATGTCTCAATAAAATGTACTGCCTACAATTATATAATCCATTTATTCTGTGAGGAAATTTGTTTACAGTAATATCTACATAATTATAGCTCTTAAATTAATTCTTATCATTTGGTTACAATCATTAATCCAATTGAAATTACTTTTATTCATAATCTTTTCCAACAGACTAAATTTTTACCCATCCACTATTTATAACTTATGTTTCTCTATAATGTTAATTAAAATATACAAAGTAGTAAATAATATTAATATCCAGAGCATTTTAAAAATTAAAATATATTTAAAATATGTGGATATTTTAAAATATTTTTGCAGTATGCCCATTAGTCATGCATTCAGGATATTTTTAAAAGTCTAGTTTTTAATTTCATAATTTGTCCCTATCAAATGTAAAATTATTTTCAGCATAATCTTTTCATATTTAGATATTTCATTGCTCAAAATATTTTAGGCCCATGAATGTAAGAACATGTACTTTCAATCCATAAATCTCTCTTGAATGCTGCATATGAGGTTTCTGTGCTACAAAGCAAATGTTCATTCCTTCTTTGGAGTATCAACTTACTCTAGTAGATGCAACTGAGGAGGAGCTAAACCCGCATTTGACAGCCCAACATGCTCACTGTTTTCCTCCTGTGATGACCAATGGGGAGAAGGAACAGGCTGCATATCTGGCACTGTCAGAACCTACTTAGATGTTCTATGTTTGTTCAGACAATTACAAAATAGCAAGAGACCACCAACTACATTAAATTGATAAGGAATATTTATTTTCATGTTACTAGCACTCATGCTATCTTCTATTAAAAAAACAATTCTGTACTTCCCGGAGAACGAAAATATCTTATTTGTCTATTTGAATTTCTCTCTTCTTTCCCCCTTGAGAATCTGTCAAGCTGAACCTCTGTAAACAAACACCGTGCAGGAGGGAGGCCAGGACTAAACTTGCGAACAGTGCCGGGGTGGACCGTGTGCGCGCGCGCTGGTGCAATCCGTCCGTGCAAGGCCTGGCTCCTGCCAAGCATCTGCGCAGGAGACTAAGAGACGCCAAACACCTGAACATTTGGAAAGACCAGAAAACATGAATCTTTTAAATGTGCCAAGACCGAAAAAAAAGAGAGGTACAACAGAGAAAACACGTGGATTGTGTAAGAATAATTTAGAGCATAAGAGACAGAGAATGTTTTAGGAAATTGTACAGAGCCCTCTATCCCACTGCCTGCAACTTTATGTTCTGGGATTCTGCTAAGGCAGGAATGTCAAACGCTGGTGTGTATCAGAAATCTCCTGGAAAGCCAATGAGACACAGAGACCAGGGAGTGGGAGCAGAAGGGGGCTTAGGAGTTGGATTTTCCAAGCTCCGCAGCTATGTCCTGAGATACACCACAGTTTGAGAATCAGTTTCCTCGTGGTGCTCGAGGTGATGAGAAGTGACACCTACGGACCTCTAAAAGATTCATGCAGGCCTGTGACAGGAACAAGGGGAATGGCTACAGGAAATCACGCTTAGATACAAAATTGCATTTATTTTATTAATATGTATTGCAATTGACTTATTAACCTGCACCAGCACTCCCTATTTATTTATTTTATCCGTGTTCCGTCTGTTCTTCACACACTTAAACTCTAAAATGAAGAAAAGTAGCTTGGGCCCCTTTCTCCCTAGATGTCCCTAACCGTGTGCGGTGTACCAACCCCTGGCACGGGCCCGCACGGGAAAACGCGGAATCCTTCCTGCCAGAGGATGACGACATTCTCTCCAATCCCATTAATGGTGCTTACTTGATTGAATTTGACTATCTGTTAATTGTTTTTAATTCATAAAAATATTAACTATAATTCTGAATTTGTAGCTCTTTTGAATGTTTTATTTGTAATAAGTGGGGAAAAGGGCCCAAATTGACTGAGTTGAGTGACCTATTATAAATGTAGATATAATGTAAAATTGATGCATTTCTTAGGAAATCACTAGTGTTATTTTTAAAATCATATAGCACAATGTTTCTTCTTAATATTTCATAAGAAGATCTCTCACAGCATGAAGACATCATGGTATGTGCTTGTTGCTATCAATACTTCAATAACATTACAAAATAAGTGAATTCACTAATATTTTGTCTCTCACACAGACATTATTTTCTAACTGCAGAACCAGTCGAATCTGGTTTAGCTTTTGTGTAGCGCTGTTGTGAGTTGTTTTTCAGTGCAGCAACCCCCCAGCTTGCAAGTCACCTAACCTGAGCATGCCCAGATGAACCAAGAGTGTCTGATTCGTAACCGCACAGCTGGCTGGAATGAAAAAGTCAACTACAGGTGGAACCAGAGTACCCAGATAAAGGAACAGGGACTGAATTGAGATGTGAGAGGTGCCTTGTTTTGCTGTGAAATGGACGCAAGACCAAGGACCCTCACCACCACTTTGCACCAGCCATTCCAAGCATACTGGTTGTGTTCCCAATCTCTCCTATTGTTACCCTCTACAGTAAAACCTACCCCTGCGCCCCCAGCTCAGGGAGGCAGAAGTGAGCATTGCCTTCTCTCTCACTTCCAGTCAATCACAATAAAGCCTTTTCTTCTCAAAACTGGTGCCAGGATATTGGCATCTCTGCACATCAGACAGCGAGCCCTTGCTCAGTAACAATTTGAGCTTGATACTCTTAGAATAATATAGATCCAAAGATAACTCAGGTCATCTAAGTTAAACTCTTCTAAGTTAAAAGCTTTTGTCTTTAGTCATGTTCTCTCGTATAAGTACAATACCACTCCACCTACAAGAGTAAAATTTATACTGTTAATAATAGCATTTTCTTTGCCCATTTATTGATGGGGTTGTTTGATTTTTTTGTTAATTTTCTTAAGTTCTGTATAGATTCTTGTTATCAGCCCTTTATCATATGTTTAAAATACAAATATTTTCTCCCATTCTGTAGGTTGTCTATTTGCTCTAATGACAGTTTCCTTGGCTGTGCAAAAGATTTTTAATTTGATCATGTCCTATTTATTTACTTATTTTTGTTGCTGCTGTGATTGCTTTGGGGGTCTTATTCATAAATTCTTTGCCTGAGCCGATATCTATAAGAGTTTTCCCAACATTTTCTTCTAGAATTCTTAAGGTTTCATGCCTTAGATTTAAGTCTGTTATCCATTGTGAGTTGATTTTTGTGAGAGGTGAGAGGTGGGGATCCAGTTTCAATTTTCTGCATGTGGTTATGCAGTTTTCCTAGCACTATCTATTGAATAGAAATTCTTTGCCCCAGTGTATATTTTTGTCTTATTTATCGAACCTCTTATGTTATCCTCGATAGAGCTTGAGCCCATCCTTCGAAGTGAGATATCACAAGGATGGAAAAACAAGCACCACATGTACTCACCATCAAATTGGTACTAACTGATCAACACCAAGGTGCTCACATGGTAGTAATGTTCACTGGGCGCCAGTCAGGTGGGGGGGTTGCAGGTGGATAAACTCACAACTAATGGATGCAGAGCACACTGTATGGGGGAAGGGCACGCTTGTAGCCCTGGCTTGGGCGAGGCAAGGCATTATATGCAAACAAAATATTTGCACCTCCATAATATCCTGAAATAATAGAAAAAAATAGCATTTTCTTCTTGGGTGGTTAATATACTCTGAAATCTATGCTAACCTCTTCATATGTGTTATTTCACTTTTTAAAAAATTATCCTGGGAGTTAGTTTTACAGATGAAGAAAGTGACATTGGCACTAATCCAGGCACAGAAAGTGGCAGGGCACAGGGGAAAGTCAGGATTTGGGACACTACAGCTTGAGCTCCTAATCATTGCAGTTCACCACCAAAGTGCACATTTCAAATTCAAAATTCCACAGCATGAAAGCATGAACTGTGCATGTCAGTGATATGGCAAAGTAAATATAAAAGAGAAGCATTGGACTCCTTTTGCCTGTGCAAAATAACTGAATTATGACAAACCTACAGCTTACTAGCTTTAATAAAAAGAGTTATTAATTCATAAAAATGAAGTTTTATACTCATCTAATGTGTTTAAATGACCTATGAGTTAATTCACTATATTCACACATATGTGTGTATAATTTCAGGATTGGTATAACATAATATGCCGTGTTTTAACTAACCGTGCATTTCTTACTCTGTTCATTACATGTGTTTTGAATACCACTGAGCGGGAAGACAGACAGAATCACCCCTCCCTCTGGGATGTGTCGTCTGAAATACACAAAATAAATGTGCATTCATGTACACAGAAACAAATACATGATTTTAATTTTACTCAACACTGGATGTTAATGGGTGTAAAACAGAGAGAACTTGGCTGGTTTGTAGTAGGGGAAGCCTGAGAAAAGAAATTTAACATAAAACCAGACAAAAAAAATCAGGGTTATTCAATAAAGGGAAGGAGGTGGAGAAAGAGAAGTGTCATATGGATAAGTCTCTGCTGAAGGAAATATTTTAAAATTAAGACATTTTAAGAAATACTTGTGGGTAGATTATTTTAAGAAAAATTGTGGGTGAGCAGTGGGAGGAGGGATTTGTCAGGATGAAGCTGAGGCTGATCAGGAGAGATGTTTTTAGCCACGTTCGGGGATCCGGGCATTACACGAGCTGGCAGGGGGAAGCCGCTGGGTGACTTGTGGGCAGAGTAGTGATCTAGTGCGCTTTTCCTAGTGACCCCGAGCGCCAACAGACGCCCCCCAAGGGGGAAACATTTGACACGGAGAACGAGATGGGGGCTGTTGGGCGGGGCTGGGAGTCACAGGAGTGGTGAGAAGTAGTCTGATTTGAAAACTTTTAAATTCGCAGGGGGTTTGGTCGTTGAAGTGTAAAAACTATTCTCAGGTATCAATGAGACAAAGTTTGAATACTACTACCAGCTCTTGCTGCTAAGAACACTGGAAGAAAATTAATCTTAGGAAGGAAGACCGTAAATTCTCTTTGAGACACATGAATTTGGGCCCTAAAACCAAATAGGTATATAAGTTTGTAGATATACATACTTTAATATGTGGGCCTGAAATTTAGAAGAACAGTGTAGGAAGGGGTCAGTGTGAACTTTGTAGTCACCAAAGAACTGAAGCTAGTGCAGTATATCTTGTTACCTAGGAAGAACCCTTAGAGCACATAGTCAGATTGATCTTTTGAATAGAAATTCCAGATTTGGAGAAATTCGACACTGCCTCACAACATAAACATAACTACCCACTTTTCCGTGGCTCTTTGTTACGTCACAAGCACACCATCTAGACTCAGCGGAGCAAATGCACTCAGGTGAAAGTCAGAGGTGAGCGGCTGAGGAAACCTGTGGAGTATAGCTATCTTTCCAGGGCAGGAGTTAGCAAAGGCTTTGCCCTTCCTCGACAGAGCTGGGCACAGTGACTCATCTGTGCTTGCAAACTCTGGTTCTGATGTCGAAGTTGCACTGGTGTTGGAAGCCACCGTGAAAGGCCAGTTACAAGTTGCTGCCCCTTTGTGTTAGACGAATGGCGATGTGGTGATGCTTTGCTATTTCCTGGCAAGAGAGTTCCACAGCAAAATGTTGAGCATCATTCCTGGAAACTGCCTCTTGAGTGTGCTTCTTCAGCCGTCCTGATGCTGTCTGTGAGCAACAACGTGGCCTGGAGTAAACACCCGTCCATATAAAGTAGGCAGGAGGAAGTGGCTATTTGCAAGTAACAATTTTGACTCAGAAGAGATTATACCTCAGTGCCGTGTGCTGCATATAAGAGGACCTACAGTTGGAACGGAAATGGAGCTACTAGCAGTAAGCACTCAGATATCCCGGCTGGAAAGCGTGTGACATGTTATTCAACGGTCTATATTTGACTGATTTTCAGCGATCATACCTTGTGCTATATGTGAAGGTTTTAGTGGTAGAGAAGCAGCAGGTAAAACTGGAGTATTGGTCTAGATCAGTCACTTGTCCCACATCAGCAACATTGTTCCAGGAAGGAAGAATTCAGACTACAGCTACCCAGTTTGGAAGCACTTGTTGGAGGACATACTGCTTGCTTAGAAGGTTCTTCCTGCAGCCTGAAATCGAGAAAGATTGAAGAGCCACAAAATAGGCCCAAAAATGTACATACCTAAAACACAGGGCATCACTAGTTGAGCCAAGTGAAAACTAGTGAGCCAACACCAACCACATTTTTACTTGAAAAAGTGATATTTTCATATAGTTCAACATAATATTATAAGCATGTTCTGTGAATGGGTAGCCTACATTGGAAATAAGATCGTGGCCCCAAACAATTTTCTAATAACTCCTCAGTGGGGATGAGTCCAGCAACAAAAAATAATTTGGAGGCATTGCCCTCACCTCCGAGTTCACTGCTCAGTCGTGCTGAGGCAGCAATGGCAAAGCTGAATCTGTGGGTGGGAGGAGGCCACACACCTGCAGGTATGAAGTTAGAATCTGCAACTTAAAGCTTATGTTTCTAGAGGGATTCTGGCTATGGGCACTGACAAAGGCTCTCTCCTCAACTGAATTTTAGGCTCGTCTAAGCCCTTTTCTGATCAAGTTTCATGCTGGGGCCTTGTTTGTTTGGTTTTTTGTTTGTTTGTTTGTTTGTTTGTTTCTGTGAGACAGAGTCTCACTCTGTTGCCTGGGCCAGAGTGTCTTGGCATCAGCCTAGCTCACAGCAACCTCAAACTCCTGGGCTCAAATGATCCTCCTGCCTCAGCCTCTCGAGTAGCTGGGACTACAGGCATGTGCTACCATGCCCGGCTAATTTTTTTCTATATATTTTTAGTTGTCCAGCTAATTTCTTTCTATTTTTAGTAGAGACGAGGTCTCACTCTTGCTCAGGATGGTCTCAAACCCCTGAGCTCAAATGATCCTCCCGCCTTGGCCTCCCAGAGTGCTAGGATTACAGGTGTGAGCCCGCTCCTGGTCTGTGGCCTTGTTCTTAAGAGGGAGAACCCCTCACCCTGGATATCTGATCAAATTTCTCATCCCTACGTCCCCCAGGCAATGTCTAATCACAGGCCACTCTTAGCAGAAATCCTGTTAGATCAGTTCAGCCAAAATCCTCCTTACCCTGATGTTTCCTCTGAGTAACTTTCCACCCACTGACCCCACCCTGCTCCTCGGCTATAAACCCCCACTTGTCCGAGTTGAGGCCAACGTTTCTCCCCTTCTATGAAACCCCACAATAGTGATCTCCCTCGAATAAAGTCATCGTTAGCATCTTTAACAAGTGTCAGAATATTTTTTTTCTTTTGTAGGACTTGCCTGATGTAATTGTGGAATAGTCATGAAAAGTCCAGGTGCTTACTAATGTTTTTGTTTGATTGTTTTCTTTTTGTAGGGGGAAAGGGCACATATATTCCCGAAGGAACCACAGACTCTAAAGGCCCAGCGTGGTGCTCACACCTCCATTGCCCAGCAGCGGAGGAAACGGATGCAAGGTCCTCACAGAGAGTAGAATCAGAGAGTTCCTGGTTGTCTAAGAAAGTTATTCCACTGTTAATCCAGAGAATCCACAGTACATCTGCACCCTAAGATTTGAAATTTGCTAGGGACAAATGTCCCCCTTTTCCCCTTTCCAGAATGGAAGCTTTACAGCAGTTACCTATGCTTATAGATGTTTATTTAAGAAAAAAAAAAAAAAATGAGTTGACAGCAGCAGGCATTACCGCTGGCATGCCCAGTGTCTATCTTTCCCACCTTCCTTACCTTTAAATCCCCAATTCTCCTCCAGTGTCCCTGGGTGCTCAATCACTTCTCCATTAAGGGCAGGGCACAGAGTCTATTTTGTGCAGCTTCTGCAGAGGGTATTATTTTTCCGAACAGAGGGGGCATGTGCACGTGTGTTCTGAGTCCCTCTCCTCTCTTCCTGTCTGGAGCTCAGAGGAGAGTGCAAAGGCGGAGCCGCCAGCTGCGGGCCTCCGGATGTCAGCACACGGCAAGGGCAGCAGAGCGGGAAGACAACGGGCGTGGAGTTGGACGTCTTCCTGGAGAAGCTGCACCATCCTTGGACCATGTGGCTCTAGATTTCTTGTCACATGGAAAAATTAATTAAGTCACAGAAGTTGATTCTCTCTTATTGTCAGGTAAAACAATCAGTAAACTGATTTTTTAAAAATAGACCAAAAAAAAAAAAAAAAAGACCCAGCTTTGATTTCTGTACATCTGCTGTGCTTGAGGTCTGCCTTGCTTGCTGGCTTATAGGTTCCTGATTTCAACCAAATTTGTAAAAAGCTCGGCCAGTACCTCTTCAAATATTTATTGTTCTGCAACCTCTTTCTCCTCTCCTGGAAGTCCAGTGTACACATGGTTGTCTGCCGATACTGTCCCCTAGCTCATTGATTCCCAATTCAATTCATTTTCTTCGTTTTTTCCTCTAAGTTCTTCAGCTTATATGATTTCTATGTCCTTGCTTCATGTCCACAAACCCTTTCTTCTGTTGTACTCCACCTGCTGTCAATTGCAGTGATTTTCTGTTTTCCTTTAGAGGTTAAATTTTTCAGTTTCAAGATTTGATTCTCATGTACAGCTTTTACATCTCTCCTAAAATCTCTCTTATCTTCCTTCACCCATTATATCCTTCTATTCTTGTAGATGTTCTAAACATATTCTTATATTTATTTAAAAGTCTTTAAGAGTTAACCCCAGCATCTAGGTCACCTGTCCACGTGTTAGTTCTCAACAGAACTAAAACATCCTGAGAGCTGTTTTGCTTGATATGACATTCTGAGTAATGTCGAGTCCATATCGTGTAATTCTTCACCCTGAACTCCTCACTGTGTTTCCGTATTACTCAGAACAAAAACCAAAATTCTTTTCTAGTGTGGTCTTTCGTGACTGTCATGACCTGGCTTCCTTTCCCACTCTGGCCGTATTTTCTAAAACTTCGCCCCTTGCTCATCTCTACTTCAGTTGTATTTCTCCTCTTGCTGGTTCGGAAACGCTGAAACACCACCCTATCTCTGGCCTCAGCACTTAGTATTTTCTGTGCCTTAAACATTTGCTCTATTTCATTTTTCTTTCTCTCTCATTTCACGCAGTCTCAGCTCATATGTCATCGTAGAGGACAGTGGACAGCTTACCTACAATGCAAAATCCATCTCCATTTCTTTCTTTAAAATGTAGTTACAACCACCTGATATGCATGCAAAAGTCTCTGATCGTTTTGAGTGAACGGTATGAGATGTGAGGTTTCAGGTGAGGTTCATATTTTGCCCGTGGATGTTCGCTTGCTCCAGCACCATTTGCTCGAGAGGCTTTCCTTCTTCCAGTGAATTACTCTTGCACCGTTGCCAAAAACCAGGTGGCTTCACGTGAGTGGAATCATTTCTCAGCTCTCCAGTCTGTTGCGTTGGCCTGTGTGTGTGTCCGTACACCAGTGCCACTTCCTGTCCTGATCACTAAGCGATACAGTCAGCTTGAATTTCAGGTGGAGTGATTCCTCCCATTTCAGTCTTCCGTTTAAGATCACTTAGCTAGTATAGGGTCTGCCACTGTCCATGGAAATGTTAGAATAAGCTTGTCTATGTCTACAAAAACCTTGCTGGAGTTTTGGTAATAAATGCATTTAAAACATAATCAATTTGAGGTGAATTGACATCTCTACTAGGTTAAGTCTTCTAATCCATAAATACAATATGTGTCTTTATCCATTTAGGTCTTCTTTGAATTCTTTCATCAGCATTTTATAATTTATAGCATACTGATACTGTATATTTTGGGTTAGGTATTTTTTTTAATATTAAGTATGTACTTTGCTAACGATACCTGAGTATTGCATTTTCTTTGGAGCATTGGAAACGATATTTTTATTTTCAGTTTCCTCATGTTCGATGTTGGTATATAGAAATGTGATTGTTTTTATGTGTTGATATTCTATTATGTGACATTGCCAAGTTGTAGCAGTGTTTTTGTTTTGTTTTATTTTTAGATTCCTTGAAATGTCTATGTATTAATATATAATCATGTCATCTGCAAGTAGGTACAGGATTTTTTTTTCCTTTTCCAATCTGTGTGCCTTTTATTTTTTAATTTTTACTTACTTACTTTGCACTATAATAGTACCTAGGTTTTCCAGTATCATGTTAATAACCACTGGTGGAGTAAAAATCTTTGCCTTGTTCCTGCTCCTAGGGAAAAGCATTCAGCTTTTCACTATCAAGTGTGATATTAGCTGTGGGGCTTTACAGGTGCATTTTATCAAGTTGAGGTAATTCCCCTCTACTTGTAAATTGCTCAGATCATGAATGGGTGTTGTATTTAGTCAAATACAAACTTTTTTATTCTTCAACTGGAATACTACGTTTCCTATGTAGTTTATTGTAAGGAGAAATTACATTGCTTGATTTAAGAATAGTGAATAGCCTTGTATATCTAGGTAAACTTGGCCATGGAGTGTAATTATTTTCATAGGGTGTTGGATGAGGCTTGCTAATATTTTGTTAAGGATACTTTTGATCTATGTTCATGAGATATGTTGATCTATAACTTTCTTTTCTTATGATGTCTTTCTCTGGTGTTAGTGTCAGTGTAATACAGTCTTTATAAAAGGAGTTGAGAACTGTTTCCTCCTTCTCAGTTTTCTCAAAAAGATCATATAAAATTCTTCATTAAATACTTGGTAAAATATTATCAAAATTATCTAGGCTGGAAAATTTATTTGAGAGAAATTTTTTAATAATGAATTCAACCATTTACTTGTATTAAAACTATCTAGATTATCTATTCATTTGGGTTCACTTTAGTATTTTATCTTTTTCAAGGAATTGGTTCATTTCTCCTTAATTGTTGAATTTATGGGTATAAAGTTGCTCATAGTATTCCTTTATAATCTTTACAAGGTCTGAAGAACATGTTGAAGGATATTGATAATTAAATAATATCCCTTGTTTAATTAATTTCTAAAATTAGTGATTTGTGTCTGCTCTATTTCTTTTAGGCTTGCTACAGGATTACCAATTTTATTTATTTTATTCCAAAAAACCCCTGACCTTGGTTTTATTTATTTCTCTATAGTTTTATGTTTGTTTTCATTTTCATTAACTTCTGTTATTATCTTTATTATTTATTTTCTTCTGCTTACTTTGCTTTCTTTTCCTAGTTCTTGCAGTAGGAACTGCAGGAGTAGGAGATTTAAGACCATTTACTAAATACTTAGTGCTATTAATTTACTCGTCAGCACTGCTTTAGTTGCATCCCACATAGCTTGATATGTTACATTCTCATCTTCATTTACTTCTATGTATTTTCTATTTTAGTGAGACTTTCTCTTTGCCCCAGGGATTATGCAAATATGACTTGTTTACTTTCCATATGTTTACAGATTTTTTGATGACTTTTTGTTACTGATTTCTTGTTTTATTCCATTATAGTAATACTTTTATGATTTAACTTAATTTAAATTTGTTTGTATTTGTTTTATGGCCTAGGACATGGTCTACGTTGGTGAAGATTCCATGCATTCTTGGAAAAAAAAGTACATTCAGCTGATTTTGGATATATCTTTTAATTAGATCCTGTTGGTTAATTATATGATTTAGATCTTTGATACCTTTGCAGATTTTGTGTCTAGTATATCTATCAGCTACTGAGAAAGGGGTGTTAATTTCCAACTATAATGTGGATTTAGCTATTCTTTCAGCCTTCACAGTTTTTTTTTTATATTGTGAGGTTCTCTTGTTTACATGCATATTTTGTGTATTCTTTGTGTAGCTTTGTTTTGCATATATGTTGCATCTACATTTTGCATAGTCTCTCTAGTTTTTGTAAGTAGTTCCTCTGGACATTACAATATGCATATGTGACTAATCAAAAACTATATATATCAGTATTGTACACCACATAGAGTGAAGTGTTGAAGCCTCATTTCTATTCAAGTCCGTTTACCTCCCCCACTATTAAATACCATTGTTGTGAGTACCAAATGTTGTAATTTCTGTTTCAGTCAACAAATATGATTTATAGAATCAAAGGGAAAAGGATAGGACCATAGCAGTATGTTCCCATATGTCTGATCTGTTGCTGTTCTTTTTTCCTTCCTAATGTTCCACACTTTTTTCTCTTATCATCTTCGTTGTGTCTGAAGTTCTTGCTTTAGTCACTGTAGGTCTGTTAGCAACAAATTACTTTCTTTCTCCTTCCTCATTTCTTCACTTTTATTCCTGAAACATAGTTTTACCAGATCCAGAACTCATAGTTAATGGTTCTTTTCTTATGGTGCTTTGAGAATAATGTGCCACTTTCTCCTGGCCTTCATGGTTTCAGATGAAAATCCACTCTTATTAAAATAGGTGTTTCTCTGTAAGTAATATGTCCTTTGTCTGTTTTCAAGAGTTTGTCTTATTTTTGAGAAGTTTAATATGATGTGCCTTTGCATAGATTTCTTTGAAAATCTCCTATGTTAGGTTCATACAGCTTCTTGGATCTGTAGATTTATATCTTCCATCTAATTTGGGAAGTTTTCATCCATTATTTGTTTGAATACTCATTCAGTCCCAGCCTTTCTCCTCTTCTTCAGAGATTCCAATGATATTAAAGTTGTACTTTTTATTGCAGTTCCACAGGTTTTTGAGACTATGTTCATTTTATTTGTCAGATTATTTTCTCTTTATTGTTCACATTGGTCAAATTCTATTGCTCTTTCCTCAAATCCACTGATTCTATCTTCTGTCATAGTTACAAAACTATTGATTGCACCAGGGATTTTTAAAAATTTCTATTACTTTATTTTTCATCCAGTTATATCTATGATTTCCATTTGGTTTTTATTTATTTTTTTTTTATTTCTTTGCAGCATGTTTCTATGTTTTCATTTCTTTTAATGGAACTTGTAATTGATTGTTAAAATATTTTTATGAAAGATGCTTTAAAATTCTTGTTGGAAAATTGAAACATCTGATTCATCTTGTCATTTTTACCAGTTTAGAGTCTTTATCATTTAAGGTCTGATTTTTTTTTTGGTCCCTGGAATGACAGGTGATGTTTTATTTTACTCTGTCACTTTCTCTATTATGTTTGGAGATTATGAGCCCTATTTGAATATTTTATTTTAGCAAAAACTCATCTCATTTAAGTTCATTTTGTAAGTCCAGGTCTTCTTTTTTGGGTTGTGGTTCCAAGGACAGTTTAATTTTCAGAAACTTTTGATGTTAGTTTAATATTCAGAAATGTTCTGGTAGCTTGGTTTATCTAGTGCCTCTCAACCTCTCACTGGTCCCTGTTGGTGCAGCCTGAACGGTGAAAGAGGGTTCTCCAGGGAAGGTGCTAGGGTGTCTGCCAGTGGGGGATGAAAATCTCAGGTTCACAGAAATGAAAAGATATCTCTTCTCAGGCAGTTGTGTGTGGTTCCCCTGCCCATGGGATCTGGGAGTGCTTGCTGGGCCAACTGATGGTGGGGTTCCACTTGCCAGTGCCACCTGCCTTCCCAGTATCTCTGGGCTGAGGGTGAGCAACCTTAGGCTGGTGGAGAAGTAAAGCCTCTCCCTCAGCCAATTATTGTAAAAGGGACTCCTGATGGATTTCCCTGCCAATGGTCTTGGCTCACCTACTGTTGTCAGAGGAACTTCCATCCCATCAGGAAAATAAGACCAACCTACTTTACATTGAGTGTCAGGAAATGTGTGCTCTAGGTTATCTTCTTTTGTTGCGTATGGGGACAGAAGAGGCTCTGCTACTGTACTATTCTCCTCCTGTGCTCCCAAATTGGTTTGCTTCCCACTACTAACTTTCAGAGTTCTTCTTTGGTTTCATCCTGTGTTATTTCCAGGGTTTATACTTTTAATTCCCAAGGAGAATCAGCTCTATGCCATCTGGTCCAGACAGAATATCTCTAATATGGATTTTAATTTACAGCTCTATATTTTATTTTCCTACAATTCTTTCATAACTCATCCTAATCGCCTTAGATCCTGGCCTAGTGCCTTCTTCTCACAGCCTTTATTTTTTTCTGTTTAAGTCTTTCTTTTACTTCTGAGTCCTTTCTTCCTCCCTTCATTTCAACAGTGACTAAGTAGATCACTCACTGGTGTGGCTCTTTGTCCAGGAACAAGCTGTTACTTCTTTTTCCACATGTTGGCAACAGGTTGAGATGTGAAGATTTCAGTCCAGTTGGCAGATTCCAGTGGTTTTCTCTGGGTATTGTTGAAATAATACTAGTTTTGTCTCTGTGTTTAATGACTTCCCTTACCTACAAGTCTTTCCTAACCACTGTGTCAGACTTTCACCAATTGGAAGGCTTACTGTCTTTCCCCACCTACTGCACTGCAGGGATAATAGTCTCAGTTTTGAAATCATGTTTTTTCTCTAGGTTTTTCTCAACTAATTGTTTATGGGATTGGTGATATTATCTTGTTTTTAGGAAATAAGGACAGTAGAGCAATGTGGTGGGGAAATTGTGCTGTTTCTCATAGCAACTTCTTAGAGAAGGCTCTGTTCTATTTTGAATTGTTTTAATACCATGTGTTTCTATATCTGCAAAAATGCTTTTAAGAAACAAGATCTTACTTTTTTTTTTACTTTTCTTTAAGTGATATTATGTCATGACTTGAAGATAGAGGTATGTCATGATTGAGAACCTGGATTTTATTTCATAATAGTGCCAATAGTGCCAACTGTCTTATAATAATGTCTCTTCATTCAAGATACTGCCATTAGTTTATTCATCATTCTTCATTTACAGAAAAAAGAGTTTTCATCTCTGCTATGTGTGCACAGTTATACAGGAAGAAGTGAGTAGAGGCTTCATTGGTGTTTCTAGGCAGATTATGTTTTGAACTTGACACTTTATTGATTTTATAATTATTTGTTCTTTAGTTATACCAGTACACAGTGCTCAGATCTTGGTTTAAACACAGAAAAGTTAATTCCCTTAACAACACAACATACTGCCTCATATTGGAATGTTTGAATTTGAGATTTTGGTGGCAGTATCTTCTTTTTTTCCTCCTCTTCTATTTCAAATGTTGACTAAGTAAATATTACTCTAACATCATGTTTATCTTTTATAGTTTAAAGAATTGAAGAAATAGTCCACTGATTGAAGCATAAACATAATAGGTGATACTGTTTGGATATAGAAGGTCTAATTTGTAGGTAGTGTCTTCATGATCCTTTACTTGTCAAGGCACATCATTGTCAGATTTCTAAGATGACCCTAAACCCAACAGACACACAAAATTACTTGGCATCTCTTTGCTATCACTGAAGAAATTTCACTGTTTTAAAATTAATCTACAATAAGCATTGGTGTATTTTACTCCTCATTCCCTTCCTTTTGACGGTACTTTTTTTTCCTTAAAGCAGGTATTTCTTTAGCTACTGTCACGTGGGCAGCATGATTCTAAGTGCTTTTATGAGAAATAAATAATAAGAATAAATCCTGCCTGAAGAAACTTACTGCATGTTTATGTAGATAAAGCTAAAACTTAAGCACATACTAGAAAACATTTTTTTGTTAATTTTATGAAGGGCACATTAGGAAAAGGAAACAGGAAGGAGGCTGACTTTCAGTAATCAAAAAGGTCATTGGAGTAGAGTAGGAATGAGCAGATCCTCGTGAGGAATACATAGAATTTCACTTATAATTTTTTTTTGTTTTCTTTTTCTTCTTTTTCTTTTCTTTTCTTTTCTTTTTTTTTTTTTTGAGACAGAGTCTCACTCTGTTGCCTGGTCTAGAGTGCAGTGGCATCAGTGTAGCTCACAGCAACCTCAAACTCCTGGGCTTAAGCAATCCTTCTGTCTCAGCCTCCCAAGTAGCTGGGACTACAGGCATGTGCCACCATGCCTGGCTAATTTTTTCTATATACTTTTAGTGGTCCAGCTAATATCTTTCTAATTTTTAGTAGAGATGGGGTCTCGCTCTTGTTCCGGCTGGTCTTGAACTCCTAAGCTTAAACGATCCTCCTGCCTCAGCCTCTCAGAGTGCTAGGATTACAGGCATGAGCTACCACACCTGACCCAGCCCTTCACTTATACTTTAATGCTACATTTTGTTTTAATACCAACTATTGAACTGTTGGCAGAGTCGACTGCTAAAGCCTGGATATACAATGGTGAAAAACATAGCAAGGTCAAAGTTCTATAATGAAGATAATCCTCTCAAAATGTAAATAAAATAGGGTAGAATCAGTGGCATTTAGCTGAGATCTATGGTCTGAATAGCGATGAGGATACGTGTGGTTAGCCTACAGGCGAGTTAATAGATGTCAAGCTTTTCTACATAAAGCAACCTGGCATCTACTGCTGCTATGGGTATGAGAGCCTATCATTCCTATAGGTTTTGTTAAAGTATCAAGGATATGCATGTGCATTACCTCGGGAGACAAAGCAGATCTTCACATCTGACTGCGGTGGATTTGGAGACGTGTTGCCCAGATCCCCTCTGATGAAGAACTTGTCACCAGAGCTGCTGGGAATGCCATCAGTAGACAGTCTTCAGTGTCAGCCCTTTCAAGATTGTCTGCACTATAGAGAAGTAACTTGTCTAGGGATGGCCGTACTCCTTACTATGGCAGCCCCATTCCATGAGGAATGCCAGAGTCTAAAGGCCTGGCCTTCTCGCTCAGTAGAGGCCGCGCCTAGCTCTGGAGCAACTCCAGGGCTGTCTGAAGCTGTCCATGGGTCTGCATTGCCTCTACTTCTCTCTCTGCCCAGTCTGGCTTCCTTGCTTCCCTGCCACAACTCTGAGGCCAGGGACATTCCTTAATAAACACCTTGCCTGCTAAACTCACTGTGAGTGCCTTCCTGGGGATCTTGCAATTTTAGTTAAAAGGAGGTCATAAGACATTTCCACACACACTGAGAGTGGGTTTAGTTTTCTTCTGTTTTGTTTTAGGAAAATTCAACCTGTAGCCATATACAACATGATTAGAGTCAGCAGGACATAGCTTTGTGAATAAACAGATGGCAAACAATGCAAATTATGGAAACATGATATAATGAAAACCTGACTGACTCCTGGCAAAGGTAATCAACAAAAGACATCATGGAAAGAAAAAGTGACTGGCCTCTACTTAAAATAAATGAAGGGAAAGATTTAAAAACTCTCTCCAAAATCCTGTGCTAAGAAAAAAAAAGAACTATTGTTTCTCTTGACATAAAAATAGCAAAGGAAGCCAAAACTTTGTGGCTAACACAATGAATTAAATAAATATATTCATGGGAGAGGGTATGTATGCTCAAAAAATTTTATATACTTCAAAATCTCTCATCCTAAAATTTTCTTTTATTTCACATTTGTACCTTATTTTTTCAAAACTTAAATGAAATTTAATTTTACAAGACCTTTATTTTAATTTTTAGCCAATAATAAACTCCCATTAATTTGAATTCATAGTTTATTTTTTATACATGCTTTCAAGCACATATAATCAAAGAGTTTGGAAAGAGTTTAAAAGAGTTTAAATATTATATAGATTAATCTTTCTCAATTGTAGTAGAATCACCTGAGTTCTTTGGGGGAAAATGTAGATTTTAGGATCCTACCTTTAATCTACTCTCTTTTATAAACAGAGTACCTTGGGATCCTTATATAAAGCAGTCTGAGAATCGCTGCCGAAGATGATGAAGAATTGTACCTTGTCCTTAGAACTGTCTACTGCTCGTGTTCAAGTTCTTCATAAAGCATAAAAATTAAATTTGCAGAGAGGCCTAATATATTTAAATCAGTTCTTTATAAAACCAGTTACCTAGGAAACAAGGAGAGTCTGAAAGTCAGTAATGAGGCCATTAGAATCTATTGGCCACCTGGGGGGGTGGGGCCGGGAATAGGTCATTAACTTAGGAAATACAGAAAAATAGAGAAGGGGTGAAGGACCTTTTAGCTTGAGAAATCTGTTATTGAGGAAACCTCCTTACGTCCAGACTAAGGAACCTGAATGATTGTTCTAGTAAGGGAAATACGCAATTGAAATTGAGAATGATTTTTTTCCACTGTTCCAAGAGTGTTATAAGAAAATGGGCTCATATTTGTAAGTTTTAGCTCAGGTTGCTGAGGCAGGAGGATTGCTTGAGCCCAGGAGTTTGAGGTTGCTGTGAGCTAGGCTGACACCATGGCACTCTAACCTGGGTATCAGAGAGAGATTCTGTCTCAAAAACAAAAAAAAACAAAAAAAGAAAGAAAGAAAGAAAGAAAGAAAGAAAGAAAAAGAAAAAATAGTTTTAGAAATTTATCATTTATCAAATTATTTTTGGTTTAAAAAAGGAAAGATAAACATAGAAGTTATGGCTAGCAGAGATACTGAAATGAAAACTAAAACTATAAGAAAGAAAGAAAAAAAAATTAAAGTCACTTGGTTATGATTTTAAAATGCAGGCTCCTCAAAATATTTTCAAAGCAACCAAGGGAATGACAGTTCTGAGGGTAAAATCCGAGCAGCATTTCAGAGAGAAGGGCCAAAGTTGGGATATTTATTAGGATTTTATGGTATGGTTTAAGGCAGGTCTTCCAACGTAGGGGGCTGTGATTAGGAGTGGGGGACACAGCACAGTGAACATAATGGGTTTCTTAAGAAGTTCCTAAAATGAGCAGCCACATTATTTGCAATGCTGATCTTCCCAGTAAGGTATTTTTTGTAAGAGCAAAGTTACATTGGTGAAAGCAGTGAAATAATAAAGTCATGAAATATATACAATAAATTGTGTGAGTACAGATGTGTTTCATTTTCAGGAGGCAGAAGAATTTTTAAGCTTTAGAATACACCTAAATTTTAATCATATACTTTGTTGAGAGGAAATATTATGTGAGTGAATGAAATAACATTGTAAATTAGCTAATAAAGAGACAAATGATCAAATTAAGAATTTATGATCAATTAGGATTTACTGTCAATTTAATGCTATATCGAACACTGTATTTAAATAGAGCTCATAGCAAAAGTAGAAGAAAGTTTTAATAAGAAGCAAAGGCATTCTCTAGAACAGCTTTCTCTTCTAACTGAAGTGCCTCCTTATTAAGCATGTTAGTTTCCACGGCGGCCAATTCTGTAGAAGCAAACAAAGACCAATCAAATGAAAACAAAAAGAGGCTATTTGCTCAGAGCTTGCTGTAGCAAGAGAGTCAGCCATGTGACTTGCATCTGAAAGAGACTTAAAGGCAAACCAGTGAGAAAGCTTTCCAGGGAACAAAAGGGCAGGCCACAGGCAGCTTTGAGTACCTGAGTGCCAACAGGAGGAAGGTGGAGGCAACTAACTAGTGTGGGAGACTAGAATACGTTGCCTGCAAATATGAAGAATTGTTGAGCTGAAAGCAATTAAGCAGCAGCAGATGCAGGAAATCTCTCTGGCCTCCCTGCATTTGCCTAAAACCAGGACATAAATCTACAAAGACAAAAGACATCCTGCAGCTGCCATCTAACAGAGAGAACAGAAGTTGACTACTGAAGACACTTTAGATCCTCATTAGCCTAGAGATGGTATCAGAAGGGTCTACAGTAACAAGTTTTACTAACTAGACTTTAAGTTCTTTTCTTTTGTCTTATCCTTTCTCTAAAAATTTACTGTTCTTTATTGTAGTGTAACAGAGAGAATGGCCTGAAAAAAACGGGTAAAAATGTTTTATGAGCTGTCTCTTTAAAACCTCCCCCACTCTTTTTGAAATTAAAACCTACATCCCTGCCTCAGGCCAGTGGTCAGGAGGGGCAGGGAAGTGTTCTTTGTTCTTCCTACTGCAGGAGGTGGCTCAGCTGAGCTGTCCGGTGGAGGTCACAAGATTGTCTTTGCCGGAGATGGGGTGGATCAGAACCATCACCTGTAGTAGCCTGATGCTGAAAACCCTCCCTTTAAAAGTTCTGTATTTTGCTTATGATCAGGATGATGGTATGTTAAGACAGAAGTCCCCATCCGTGTCATTTGCTGCAATTTGATGCACTCCTCTTTCCTTTTCCTTAACCACTTGTCCTCGTTCTTCTCATGCAGCTTGTCCTCAGGAACAAGTGCCCAACTTTCAGTCACAGAATTTGATGTCCCTAGGTGAGCCATTGGCACCCTGGTGGAATAGCACCTTGCAACTGCCGGAGGAAGTGGGGTGCAGCCCCAGGTCAAACCATGAGTCTTTGCCTGTGGAAGTGACCTTTTTTTTTTTTTTAGGTGAAAGAGTAAGAGACCTCCCTAGCAGCTGCTGGAGCCTGTTTCAGTTCTGGGAACTCCTGTCTTTTTCTCCTTGATACTGGATGGAGTTCTGACCAATCTGAAACGTGTTGGGGATAAAGAAATGTATCTGGGAAGTGTCTGGACAGCCTCAGCCATCTGTTTGAGTTCCCCAGTGTGCACATGGAGACCCTTGTTTCTACCCATTTGGGAGGTTTTCAGACCTTCCTGTTGAATTTGTTTGGAAGCACCATTTGCAGCAGAAGTCACGAGGTTGAGTGGAAATAGGGAAGCTGGTTTGGTTTTCAAGCTCACCTGTGGTTCCCGGGGAACCTGGCAGGGGTGGGATTCCCCTTTGTATCACGAGATGTTAGTTCTCACTTGACAGAATTTGGCTCTCATTTTGTGGTTCCCATTTGGTAGGCCTTGGCATTTTTGTGTTGGAAATTCCCAGTAGAGTCTGTATCTGTTATTTGTGAGTTTTATTTCAACATGGAAAGCTCCATTTATGTTTCATCTGAAAGTCTCTTGGAAAAAATTTTGGCTGAATGGTCAACTTATATTTATGAACCTATGTTTAAACAAAGAATAGTGTATCATCGTAATACTGCTTGTCCAGCATCCGTGTTGGGATGTGTGGAGAAGTGGCTATTAATGGAACCTTAAATTATTATATTAATACTATCTTAGAGCTGGAATTATTTTGTCAAAGATCAGGTAAATGGGACAATATCTCATATGTACACTCTTTCATGCAATTGCTTAATAAAGAGGCTGAAAGGCCTGGGATAAAGTTAATGGTACAAAGGAAACCTCTACCCATAGTTGGGGAGGGGAGCCAGATCCCGGATGACAAAATTGAGTAGGAATTAGCCAGATTAGACTTCATGAACCCTTTCAATCCAAATTTCACTGAACCTTCCCGCCCCCACCCCCATTAGCTCCCCTGTACGTGCCACCACTGGTGGAGGGGCCCATGATTGGGGAGGGCAGGGCTGGGGCTGATTCCTCAGTCTTATGCCCCCCAGGTTATAACTGGGGAATAGGAGTGGTCTCCCCTTCCAAGCCCCAGCAGTGAACTCAATTTGGCCAGAGGGCACCCATAACCAGGGCAGGGCAATTTCCATTGCAACAGTATCCCATAGGAGGCTTGAATGTACAAGGACAGCTGCTAGGGTGTTATTGAACTTACATTCCATTTTCTACCTGAATTTATTGAATTGGAAAAACTCAAATCCTACTTATAGAGAGCACCCCAAGGGAGTGACAGAGCTGTTTATAACCATCTTTGCAACACATTGTCCCACTTGGGTGGGTGTACAGACCTTACTGAATATATTACTTACTGCAGGTAAGTGTAGACTAGTGATGGACAAGACCAAAGAAAAGGCACAGTGTCTCCAAGGCGAGGGTCTTTATCAAACCCCAGATCTCAATGCTGCTGTTCCAAGGGCGGAACGGAACTGGGATGGAAGTGCTGAGGTAGGCAGTGTGAGAATAACGCATTGCTGAAAGTGTGTTCCAGCAGGCCTCCGGAGGGCAGTGCCCAGGCAAAGGAGTTTAAACAAGTTCCAAGAGTTATAGCAGAAAGCTAATGAGGATCCCTCTGAATTTTTGGAACACATCTATCAGGCATATCGGAAATATACAGATGCAGATCCAGAAGCCCCTCAAAACGTGGCCTGGCTAATAAGACTTTCATAGGGCAGAGCCCTCCAGATATAAGGAGAAAGCTGCAGCATGTGGAAGGAGCAATAGGCATGAACCCCTCCCAGCTGTTTGATATCACCCTCAAAGCATATAACTCCAGGGAAGAACAGAAACTGAAACCTGTGTACATTCTGTTAGCTGTGCCAACCAAGGGTCCTTTGAGACAGTCAAAAACAAAGGGCGGGAAAGGCCACCCCAGGGTGAGGCATAGTTAGTGTGCTCTTTGTAAAGAGGAAGGACACTGGAAAGAGCACTGCCCCAAAGTTGCAAAGGGCTCCGGGTAACAAGAAAACCCCAGGAGAGCAAATAGTCTTTCGAGTCTGGGGCTCAGATGATGAATGAGGGCACCTGGGGCTCCATACCTTACTCAGGGCTCCAATCCAAATATCCCTACAGGAGCCTTGGGTAAAATTGACAGTGGGAACTTGACTAGTGGATTTTTAAGTTGACACTGGAGCTACCTTTTCTGTCCTAAACTCTCAACTAACTTCCCTTAGTGAAGACATGGTGGCAGTGGTTGGGGTGACTGGTCAGACCCAACAATGACCCATGCTCCAACCCCTTGAGGGCCAACTGGAAGAACAAAAGCTGGGACACAGTTTTTTGTACACGCCGGACTGTCCAGTACCTCTTCTGGGCCCAGATGTGTTATGCAAGTTAAATGTGCGAATAACCTTTTCTCCAGAGCAGCAGCAGCTCCGCCTACAGTTGCCCACTGAAAATACTCTCCATGTCAAAGTCTACGCATGGGAAGAGAAGAACCGAATTCTGTTCCCTCCCAACCCTGCCTACCAAACAGTGCAGGACCTGGGCGAATGGGACCTGGGAAAAGCACAACAGCCACACCAATTACCTTTTTCTTAAAAGAAGGGGTCTCACGCCCTCATAGGAAACAATACCCCCTTATAAAAGAAGTGCTGGAAGGATTCCAACCTATATTGAACAGATTTCTAGAACATGGGCTAATTTGTTTCTGTGAATGCCTTTATAATACACTGATTTTACCCATCAAGAAGCCCCATACAAATGGTATATTCCAGCAGGATCCACATGCTGTTAGTGATATTGTACAAGACACCCACCCTATGGTGCCAAACCCATATACTCTTTTGACAACAATACCAGGTGACTATGAATGGTATTCGGTGTTGGATTTAAAAGATGCTTTCTGTTGCATTCCTTTGGAGAAGGAGACCCAACTCCTTTTCACATTTGAATGGCAGGATCCTGAGGCTAGGATGATGTCACAGTACTGCTGGACTGTGTTGCCTCAGGGGTTTAAAAGCTCCTACCCTGTTTAGTGAGAACTTGGCAAGAGACTTGCGGAAACTGCAATTGGATCAAGGGATTCTGTTACAATATGTGGCTGATTTACTTATAGCCATCCCTGATTATGATCATTGTCTTATAAATACAATGTCTGTGCTAACTCATCTAGCCTCATGTGGCTATAAATTATCACCCCAAAAGGCACAAATTTGCAAACGAAAGTTTATTTATTTGGGATTCCAAATTAGCAAGAGCACCCAGAACCTAATGTCAGACTGAAAGCGAGTCATCTGGTATCTTAAGGTGTGCAGAAGCAAAAGGCAACTGTGTGGGTTCCTAGGAATGGCGGGGTTCTTTTACATCCAGATCCCAAACTTTGGACTAATAGCAAAGCCCCTGTACAAGGTCCTGACAGGGACAGATGTGGAGCCCCTGATCTGGACCACTGACTGTCAAAATGCCTGCGAGGGACTAAAGTAGAGTCTTCTGACTGCCCCTGCTTTGCGGTTACCTGATTTTCAGAAAGAATTTAAATTTTATGCTCATGAAAAACAAGGAATGAGCCTTGCCGTCTCAGTGCAGATGCTGGGAGACACCCCACAGCCAGTGGCAAACCTGTCAAAGCCACGGAGCAGTCCTGCAAGAGGGTGGCCTCCTTGCCTCTGGGCAGCAGCAGCTACCTGTGACTGATTGTAGCAGGCAGAAAAGTTCATCTTAGGACAGTGTGTTGTAGTATATGCACCACACCAGGTTCTGACGTTATTAGAACAGGAGGATTATTGGCTGACTGCAGGAAGCCTGGGGAAATACCAGGCCATCCTTTTGGATAATCCCAATGTTAAAATAAAGACTGTGTCTACTCTCAATCCTGCCACCCTGTGACCAGCCGAAGAGGACAAGCCTCTGCAGCATGGCTGTTTAGAGGTTCTGGAGGCTGTCACCTTTTTACCGACGGGAGCAGTTTTATGGACAGTGGACAGCGGAGGGCTGGATATGTGGTGGTCACGGAACAAAGGGTGCTGGAAGCACTGGCACTGCCACCTGGGACGCCAGCTCAGAAAGCTGAGCTGATTGCTTTAACCAGACCTCTTCAGGTACCCAGAGGGAGAAAGGTAAACATTTATACAGACTCTCAATATGTTTTTATGGTCATGCATGCTCAGGGTGCCATTTGGAAGGAAAGGGGACTCCTGATGGCAGGAAATAAGGACATTAACTACGCCACTGAAATCATGGCCCTGATACAGGCTGTGGCTGAGCCCAAGCGGGTGGCCATCAGGCACTGTCCTGGTCACCAAAAAGAGGACACTTATGTTGCAGAAGGGAATCAAGCCACTGAGAGAGGATCTAACAAGGCCACTAAAAGTGATTCGTTCCTCAGGGCATTGATACCCCAGCTGGATTTAAATCAATATAAACCCCACTGCACTGATGAGGATGAAAAAGAGCTAAAGACTGGGGCTCGAATTTGCAGAAGCAGATCCCTGGGATCCCCAGCAGGATGCGACTCATAGCTCTGCACTCAGAGGCCCTGTGTTTCTTTGTAGCCCAGCCCCGTATCAGACATTGCGTGCAAGGCCACAGTCTGTTTTGCCTTGTCAGTCCTCACTGTTGTAGTTGTTGCTTACGACTTTTTCTCCACCTGGCAATCTGTTTAAATCTACTATCAAAGCTTTGTAATGACAAAAATAAGTATAAACCTTCCATCTATAACATCGCCCCAATTCAGCAGGAAGTAGCTCGATGACTATGTTGCCCCTCCTCCCATAGGTATGGGAAGACACAATTGACAGTGGGGAACACGTAACCGAGGGAACGGCCTGAACAGAAAGGGTAAAAATGTTCTACGAGCTGTCTCTGTAAAACTTCCCCCACTCCTTTGGGGAGTTAAAGCCTGCATCCCACCTCAGGTGAGTGGTCGGGAGGAGAAGGGGAGTGTCCTTGGTTCTTTGTTCCGCAGGAGGTGTCTCAGCAGAACTGTGTGGGCAGAGGTCCAGGGCTGGAGGTCACGAGACTGTCCTTGCAGGAGATAGGATCAATCAGAACCATCAATTGTAGTCCCTGAAGCTAATAACCCTCCCTTTAAAAGTTCTATATTTCTGCTTATGATTAGGATGACGACATTTTAAGACAGGAGTTTCAATCCTCCTCATTTGCTGGCAAATTAATAAACTCCTATTTCCTTTTCCTCAAACACTTGTCCTCATTCTGATGTGGCCTTGGGGATAAGTACCAAACTTTTGGTAGCAGAAGATGTTATAGAAGCTGAAAATCAAAGCTACCCTCTCAAAAACTACTCATTCCCTGGCTGTCTCCCATGTACACACGTGCTGTGGTCTGAATGTGCCCCTCAAAATTCATGTGTTGAGACTCAGTAGTGACAGTGTTAAAGGTAGGGCCTGTCGGAAGGGATTCAGTCATGAGACGGAGCCCTCATGATGGGGACCAACGCCCTTATAAAGGAGGTCGGAAGGAGCACCCTGCTGCGTCTGCCCCCTCCCACACAGGGGCCCTGCATGAGCCACCATCGCTGAAGCAGAGCAAGCCCTCACCATACCTCCAGTCTGTGGGCGCCTTGGTCTTAGACTTCCAGCCTCCAAAACCATGAGAAAAAAAACTTTTTTTATATAAATTTTAGAAGCCTGAAATGACTAAGACAATGTGTTTATAAATCTCCATTAGTTTTTCTGCTGTTAATGAGTCTTTTGTCACAGGCATCTGTTCCAACTAAGAACTTACAAGGGTTGAAGAAAAAATTATTTTTCTTCCCCTGCACTAGAAGCTGGGCATGCTATGTGATTGGTTTGGGGAGCATCTTTAGTTTTTTTCTGTCTGGTTCCAAGTTGAAAGTAAGAACCAAAAAGACAGGGAAGCGTCAGTCACTGGCCAGGTTCTGACCATTCTGGGCCAACTGCTGTAGCAGCTGTGGGTCAGGGCTCTGTCATCATGTACGGTCTGGTCATCGTCCACCTGTCTATTCAGTATCTCAATATATTAGAGGGGAAAATAGCCAACTTTATTATCAGAAACCTCATTTTAAGTTTGCTTTTCTGTCCAGCTGGCCCATACAAGTCATTTAACTTTTAAATATGCAAATAGGCTTTCTCCCCTAGCAGCAATCGACATAATATTTTTGTTGTGATTGAGTTGCTGTCTATTGAAATGACTGTTTTATACTTATCTTTGTATAACAAAGCCTAACCTTAGGCTCCTATGCACAGCCAAGTAAAGCACAATAGTTGCCTTTTGCTTAATAGTCATATTATAAAATTAATTTTAATTTAAAATTAATATATGGACATTTCATCTTTTTAAAATATATAATATGATGGATAAATCTAATGTCCTCTTTGACAATCACCACTGGCTTTGAAAACATAACTGTTTAGAGAAAATAACTGTCTTATAGAGCTTACCATATATTATATGGAGCTCATTGTATGTCAGGCAGTTTTTCTACTACCTTATGAGCTATGTGCTTTATTATCCCCACTATACAGATGAGGCAACTGATGCAGAGAGAGGCTTTCATTTAGTTCACCAAGCCAACATCTAGTAAGTAATAGAGCCAGATTCAAATTCAGGGTAAAAAGCACCTACGAACCTTCACATTGCCTTCTAAACACAATCTCACTACCTAAGGGTAACCACCAACCTGCTTCCTAACAGCATAGATTCATTGTGCCTGTTTATGTATTTTTATGTAATCTGATAGCAAACATTTGTTTATACCTGGCACATTTTTTTCAGTGTTATGTTTTGAAATTCGTTCATGTTTGCTGCCTGTAGTTGTAGATCATTCTCTTTGCTGTGTCCCATTGTGTGAATATACCTTAACTCAATTTATCATTTAACTGCTAATGGGCATTTGGGGACTTTAAAGTTTGTGAAAATTATGATTAGTGCAATATGAACAATCTCATACATGTTTTCGTTGAACATATGTACCAGTATCTATTGTGTATTTACCTAGGAGTAGAATTTCTGTATTAGATCATAGAGTACATACATATCTATTTTTAGTAGATACTATCATCCAGTTTTCTCAAGTATGCTATCAATGTACCTACTTGGCATACTATATGTGGTATATGAGGGTTGAATTTACTCCACATATTGCTGGACCATGAGGATCTATACAATTTCAACTTAATGGAAGGAGATAGATATGTACCAGATAATTGTAATTTCTGGTTGTGTGCATTAGCTGAGTACTACTTTTTGTTAACTTCCCAGGCATAAGAGTGCCTACATGATTTGTGCATGAGAAAGAATCCTCTAAAACACCTCTTGCATATATTTGCATATATTTTACATAGGATAGTGCTCTCTAAAATACCCTTGCATTTAAAACTAATGTGCATTTATTGTTTTACACTTTGAAAAACACATTAACATGCATTATAACACAGGATTTTATAACACATGATTTTATAACACATGATTTTCAAAAGAAGAGTTTGCTAGCTCCAAGGTTACACAGTGAATCACTTGGAAGACTGTGTAAACAGTGGCGCAGCCGTCACTACCTAGCAACAAGTTCAGTACATACAACGATGTATTTCCACAGCATTTCCTTAATATTACACCTAGAACATTAACTTCTTACAACATTTCAAAAAGGTAATAAATTCCAATATTGAAGAAGTAGATGATACCTTGAAAAAAGTATTGACTAAAAAGATAGCCAAGTAGGTCTATAAAAATATTTTTAAAAGAATGATAAACATCAACATAGATTATCTTGACTAGTTTAAACATTATACATATTTTTAACAATAACTACACACTTTTTGAGGAATTGATTTATATTTCTGTAAGATAAGAAAGTATTATTTACTTGTCAGAAAAAAATAGTACTTACAGGTACTGACATATTTGCAGTTGTGAAGGCTTTTGTAAAATGGGATCAATTTACTTATTTCTATTTAAAGACCAAAATAGCTTCCCAAGGAAATGCAAATCATTTAAATCAGTTATAGCTATAGTACAAAAATATAAAACCATTGGAGTATAAAACTTTGAGAACTGTTTCTTAAAGATTAAATTACCTTAGAAATAGATATTCCCCTGTTCATCATTTATTTTAAAAGTGAAATTTTATTCATTTAACTTATTTCCTTGAGGGACAGTCAACATAACAGTTATGTATACATATGAATCCCAAGTCTGACATCAAAATTGAATTGTAGCTGAAGGATGCTGCTTGAAATCCTTTGATGATTTGCAATATTAATACCAAGGTTCTAAGGTTCTGAAACTTAAAACAAATGGAAACTTTTCAACACCAAATAGTGTATGATTTTTTAGATGTCACAAAGTTACCTCTGAATATTTAAATGACAATATTTAAATGACAATTCGGAAATGGGCTCTGCAGAGGGAAAAGTTTTATTTATATCAACCACTGATAGAGAAGCCAACTGCAAGTCACTGTTCCTATTCACCCTTTAATTTGCTTTTTAAATGTTTACTGAGCATCTGCCATAGATGCCCAGAACTGTGCTTGTGCGGGGGACGCCCGCAGTCAGGGTTCTCTGAAGAGACAGGTCCGGTCAAGGTGTGGAATGTTTCTGGTCATGGAACCTTTCAGTAATCCTGAGAGAGGAGACCAGCCTGGGAGTCTTGAGTGACTTTCAGAGTCCCCGCTGAGAAACCCAAACAAGGAGTTACGCTCGATGCAGGGAGGCAGGCTCTGCACTTGCTCACCCTACATCTGTGTCAGGACAGTTCTTGTGGGTGTACGAGACGTTACCTAAGGCAACTGGTCTCACAATAGTCAATGTTTTTCCAGACCAAAAAGTAGACCTTGAATTTATATTTTTTATTTAGATAGAACATGGATATAGGTTAATGAACTTATGAACTCTTCATAGAAATCCACCTACAAGACTATGAAAAAATATGCTACAGTGGATGTTGCCAGTGAATATTAGAGTAGTCAGGAGTACTCAAGTGCCTGGTCTCTGGCATGTTCCCTCTTTGCATTTTTTCCTTCTGCCTTAATATAGCACTTTATAGTGATACTTGTTAGCAGCGACTATAAATGATGACACTGTGGTGTTGGGTCAATGATCAGCACAGCATCATGCTCAGTGTAGAATAATGTTCTCACACCATACATCCAATAGTGTCTTGTATAGTGAATACGTGCTTTTAAATGAATGCATACAAAAATGGCTAAAGGAAGATCACAAAAGAAACCAAAACCAAAACCATTTCTTCTTCTTCTTCTTTTTTTTTTTTAATTCACTCCAGGTTTACAAAAAGTGTTTATAGAAAAATGACATCTTGAAGGCACAGTCAGGTAAAAATGTTGGAGGTACAGCCGCCCGTGTAATTTTCATCCATATAAGAACACATTTAAAAGTAAAAGGGGCATCATTAGTGATTGTGTCAGGACATTAGTTATAGACCATGGCAGACCTGGATCAGAGTCACTAATTATGGGCTAAGTGTCCTTTCTATAAGTAGATAACAAATAAAATGAAACCAGGAGAAAAAGCACAGTTGTTTTAAAGCACAGGCTTCATGTGCTTTGGGTTGTTTCTCCTGGCTCGGCGGCATCAAGGTAGAAATCGTCGGGGTGTATTGGACAGCCGTTACCCAGGAATGGCTGTCTTTTGGATCTCAGTTCCTCCCTGTGAGCCTCGCCAAAAGAAATGCTGTCTATTTCGGGACGGCTGTGGACTGCTGCCCTCCTTCCACACTCCCAGTCACTCTCAGCCACAGCCAACCGCCGGGGGACCTGCCTCTGAAGACGCTCCAGGTGCTCGGAGCGCAGGAAGAGCATGCGCAGGGCAGCCCAGCGGCAGGTCGGGGCTGTCCCCGCCAGCGTCCGCAGGCTGCAGCCGCACCGGGGACATTGCAGCGCTGAGATCCTTCCCTTGGTCAAACCTTTCAAAGATTCACAATTCTAATTGGTAAAGTGTTTATCTCCAAAATCCCTGATATACTTAAATATCATGCTCTATCTCCCTTAACACCACGACAGCTTCAGCACCAACAGAGAATCTCATGCAAATTCAGCTGAATAACATCTTCTATCTTCATTTCCTACCAGATTGTGTTCTTTCTTTAAAATTCTTCCCTAAGTAAAGTTTGCTAAGTAAGCTTTTGTATTTTCAAAGGTATTATTTGAAACAGTCATTGTTCAACATATCCTTTCTATGGAACAAAAGCAATAGTTCTCTAGTTTTGCCTTTTAAACTACTGTATAGCTTACTCAATACACAGTTTGGAATTAGGAAAAAACTTGTATTTATCTCAAACGTCAGTGTTTAGTGAAGAGAAAAACCTTAGACTATTATACGCTATATTGAATTATAGTCCATGATTCTACAGTGTACTTATTTTGAACTACAAAAAAAAAAAAAAAAAAGATTTTTCTCCTTAGCAATACTTTAGTCTCACACACAAACATAAACACATATATAAAAAATATATGTATTAGCTAAAGAATAGATGCAGTGGTCCATGAAACACTACAGAGACCCAGAAACAAACACAAATCTAGTCATCTGATTTTTGACAAAAGCGCAAAGGCGATTCAATGAAGAAAAGATCTTTTCAATAAATGGTGTTGAACAATTAGATGTCTATATGCACAAGAATGAACTTTGACCTAGACTTTATAACTTATATAAAAATTAACTCAAAATGGATTTTATACTTAAATATAAAATACAAAACTATACAACCCAGGCCAGGCACGGTGGCTCATGCCTGTAATCCTAGCACTCTGGGAGGCCCAGGTGGGAGGATCGCTCAAGGTCAGGAGTTCAAGACCAGCCTGAGCAAGAGGGAAACCCCCTCTCCACTAAAAAATAGAAAGAAATTATCTGGACAACTAAAAATATATAGAAAAAATTAGCTGGGCATGGTGGCGCATGTCTGTAGTCCCAGCTACTTGGGAGGCTGAGGCAGAAGGATTGCTTAAGCCCAACAGTTTGAGGTTGCTGTGAGCTAGGCTGATGCCATGGCACTCTAGCCCAGGCAACAGAGCGAGACTCTGTCTCCAAAAAACCAACAAAACAAAACAAACAAACCAAACAAACAAACAAAAACAACGATACAACCCGGAAAAAAATATAGGAGAAAATCTAGGTTGTCTTGATTTTAGTGATGAGTTTTTGGCTACAACACTGAAAGCCCAGTTCATGAAAGAAAAAAATTGATAATTTTAATTGATATTTTAATGGACTGCATTAAAATAAAAAGTTTTGTGTTGAGAAAGACACTGTTAATGGACTAGAAGATGAGTCACTGGCTAAGAGAAGATATTTGTAAATTACATGTCTGATAAAAGACATGCATTAAAAATATAAAAAGAGCTTAAGAAATAAGAAAACAATCCATTTTATTAAAAATTACTTAAAAGATCTGAATGTTTACCTCCCCAACAAGACATACAGGTGGCAAATAAGCATATGAAAAGATTTTCCATGTCAGTTGTCATTAGGGAAATGCAAATTAAAATGTCACTAGAGAGATTCAAATTGAAACAGCATTGAGATGCCACTACAAATCTATTAAAATGACTAAATAATAATAAAAAAAAACCTAACAGTACAAATTGCTAACAAGGATGTGGATAAACAAGAACTCTCACTCACTGTTTGTGGTAATGCAAAATGGTCCAACTGTTACCAAGGAATCAATGGACTTGCTGCCTGATGTATGTAGAAGCCAATACCACTGCACTGGACTTTGAGAAAAGAAAAGCTTTATTGAGAATCAACTGGCAAGGAGACAAGAGGAAATGCTCAAATCTGTCTCCCAGAGCTGGCAGCTGGGTCAGGTTTTATAAGCATAGAGTAATGAGGTGTGATCTGATTGGATCTTGCAATAGGGTGTTGCCAGGAGGTGTGCTCTGACTGGACCATGCCATGGGGTGATGATGCTAGGGCTTGATCTGATTGGATCCTGGATCCTTCCATCTGGTTATGTTTCTTAATTCAGTTTCTACACTTAGGTTCCGCCTACGATTGCATCCTTGGTTGATCTGGGCAAGCTCAGGTTATGTGACTTTCAACCTGGGGGTCACATTTCTTTCATGCCTTGTGCTGAAGAACAACTGGCAACTGAAAAACAAGTCACAATTTTGTTACATAAAAGTTGAGCCAGATTAATTTGGTGCACTTAAACAATCACTTTGGAGGATAGTCTTGCAGTTTCTCTAGAAGCTAAAAAGTCTTACCCTTTAATCCAATAATGACACCAATGGGTATTTACCCAATCAATTGGAAAATTTATATGCACAAATATTGATAGCTACTTTATGTATAATCACTTTAAACAAGAGGCAATGAATATCTTCTTAGGAAAATTAATTGAACTTTATTCAATAGGTGAACGAATAAACAAACTGTAGTAAATCTGTATAATGGAACATTATTCAGCAATAAAAAAGAAATGAGCTATTAAACCACAAGAAACATGGAAAAATCTTAAATGCATATTGCTAAGTGAAAGAAGACAATCTGAGAAGACTATCCACTGTATGTTTCCATTTATATGACATTCTAGAAAGCATAAAACTACAGAGATGGAAAACAGGTCAGTGGTTTCCAGAGGTTTATGGAGGTAAGAGAGTTGAATAGGCAAAGCACAGATGATTTTTTAGAGCCTTGAAACTATTGTGATTGACACTGTATGATGGGAACACAGTACTATGAATTTCACAAAACCCATGGAACTTTACAGCATAAAAGTAAATTTTGATGTTTGGAAATTAAAAAATTAAACAACCTAGTAGTGCAAGTGATCCCAGGGTAGAATGTAGATGGTGGCAAAAGATTCTAACTGCATTACAAAAGTATTATAAATGGATGACATAACCTCTCTGACGGGGTTGGGGAAAAGTGGTGCTTACTTAAATATTGTGGGAAATGACTGGAAACTATAATAGCAAAGACTAAAGGATCTGAAACATAAGCACGATATCCTAGTAGGTAAAGCTGTTTCTCATGAGGCTATATTAACAGCTCTAAGACTGCTGAGTATGTCTACTGGGATTGAACAAATAAATGCATGGTGGATGTGGGAGCAGGTTCCTCACTGTTGCAGTGGGACATTACAGACCAGCACCTGGGGAAGGACTGGGAGGATAGAATGAACCATATGGACTGATCAGAGTTAGAGACATTAGTGTGAACTTGTATTTGGCTTAATAGAGATAATGATGACTAGATGTAGAAATAACTACAGACATTTCTGTAGACACAGGTTGTTGTAGTATGTGTCTGTTCCAGTTCTGGTTGCTGAGAGGGCCTAGGAGCCATGTTACCAAGTAAAAATAAACACAATCTGAAACCCAGATCTTGGTTTCTAACACCGTTCTTTAAAAAAAAAAAAAAAGAACCAGAGCCCAGAGCTCATTGGAGATATGGCTGATTTGGAGGCAGGAAATATACAAAACAAGCCTGGCACAGGCTTACAGTTCTAGAAAGTAAAGAAGTGTTTTTAAAAAAGAAGAAAAACAAAATACCACACACAAAATGATGGAAATAAGTCAAAGGGACACAGACACTAACAGAAAGAGCTCCCAGTGGCCAAGGCTGGAATAATTTAAAACAATAAATTAAAGAATACATTATTGAAATAAAATACAAATTATGGAAAAATATCCATGAGTCCATACTGATATAAAGAATTGACTGAATGCATAAATGGAGGAGAAGAGACATATCTTCTGTATGGGACATTTCCAAATAATTATTAACAATTCTACCCCCTGGAAGAGGCGCAGCGTGACTGCCCAGTCCTTAAGTGTGCACCACTTGTAGCAATTTTCTTCTGCAGAGCACAATGAAGAAATAAGGGGAAAAAGAGAAACTTTGCAGTCAGCAAACCTGATGAACCTTGCCTCGGCCAGATGCTCAAAGTCAGCGTCACCAGTGAGAAGTCACACTGGTAGCATGTGTCCTGGATACAATGTGGTGAGAACAGCTCTTCACCTTTATGGTCTTCATCCCAAATCCATAGACCCGGTCGAAACATGAGAAAAACATTAGACAAACCCAAACTGAAGGAAATTCTACAAAATGCCTGACCAGTACTTCTCAAAACTGTCAAGGTCATGTAAAGCAAGGAAAATCTGAGAAACTGTCACAGCCAAGAGGAGCTTAAAAGACATGGTGAAAAAATGTAATATGGTATCTTAGATGGGATCATGGAACATAAAAAAAAGTAGATTCAAAACCGAAAAGATTTGAATAAGGTATGCACTTTATATATCTATATTGTTTACTTTTTTTGAGAAAAATGTACCACAGTCCTGTAAGATATTAACAGTTGAGGAAACTGGGTGCAGGGTACATGGGAACTCTCTCTGCTTGCCTTGCTACCTTCTTGTAAATCTAAAACTTTCCCAAAATAAAATAATTCTTTTCTGAATACATGCATTTCTTTTGGAGAAATGTCACACGTACTTTCAAAGGGAATTTGATGATTTGGAAAAGTAGGTGATTTCCTGAGCAAAAATCTTGAAGAACTAAAATGATAATAAATTGATTTGTTTTGGGTATGGTAATAGAAAGGCTGGGGCAAGTGTTGGTATGTTCCAGTCTTTATAGAAAGTAACTGAGTGCATTTTAGTGATAAATACAAGTAGCCTTAAGGAACTCTATTCTCTGAATTATTTTGTCTAAGTATATGTCTAGACAAGAGAAACAATTTCAGTTTTGTTTCTTAAGTAAAACAAAGAAAGGTCAATTTTTCTAAGGCAATGTTTCAAAACAACCTTTTACATCTTTGCAGGCATAATTGCTTCCCCACCATCTTTTATATGCTTTCCCTAATACAAAAACTTCAGATAATTTTAAGTAATTAAAAAAACCTCTATTCTCATATTCCTACCTTTTATGACTATTTTATAGTAATTCCAGGTGCTTAATGGAAGTCAGGTGAATTAGTTCCACCCCTTCTCGTTAGTTATGTCCAAAGTGATGTTGAGGACAGTGTTGCAGTCCCCAAGCTAGAGTCGACCCATCAATGTGACAAAGCCTCCAACTAGCCATTCTTTTAACTTACACTGATTAAGCAAATCCAGGTCTCAAAATGAGGACCCAAAATAAGGACTTAAAAATTAGCAATGCCCCATCGATATATCTAGGGAAGTTTCCACAAGTGCAATCATGACAAGTTCCATAAAACAGAGTCACAGGGAGGTATGGAAATGTTTGCCTAAGAATAAATAATGCTTCAGGGACATCTCAAAAGAACTGGCAAGTCCTAATCTGAATGAAAAAACATTAAAAGAAATTCATATTTTGGAAGTGAAAAAATGAAAAAAGAGGGAAAGAAAAGTAGTGTGAACAAAAGGCAAATGTGGTGAGGAGCAGGGGTGAGGCTGAGGCTCGTGGTCACAGAGGCCCCCACGCCCTGGAGGAGAGTGTGGGTGCAGCCTCCGGGCTGTCTGCTGGGCCTGCCATCCCGATTACCGCAGGCTGGGTGACTTCACCAGAAATTTAACTTCTCACAATTCTGGAGACTAGAAGTTCAAGATCAAAGTGTCAGCAAGATCAGGTTCTTCTGAGGCCTCTCTCCTTGGCATCTGGATGGCCACCCTGTCCCTGTGTCTCCGTGTGGACTTCCCTCTGAGTGTGGCTGTGTCCTGCTCACCTCTTCTGATAAGGACACCAGTCATCTTCCATTAGGACACACCCACATGAGCTCATTTTATCTCTTTAGAAACCCTATCTCCAAATATAGTCACATCCTGAGGTACCTGGGGTTAGTACAGACGAACTTTGTGGGGACACAATTCAGCCCATCACAGCCTGGGAATAGAATTACAGAGGCCGTAAAAGTGCCATTAAAGGATTTGCAACTCAAAACATGTTGCCTCACAACGAGGAGGAGGATGACGCAGACACGAGGAAGCCTCACATGCTGTGGCTGTGACATAGGCTACAATACAGCAAACAACAAGGAGGCAAAATACCGAGGTCAGCGTAATTCCAGATATATTTCAGTAGCTGAATTATTGTGACTTGATAATTCGTTAGGTGTGTGGTGGTGTTTAAGAGAGGCAGCCATCAAACAATCACTGAGGCTAATGTATGCAAAGGATCGTCAGGCTGTAGGACATGAGAGGGAGCCTCCGGGAAACCATATCAAGAAACGCTGGGTTTGGATTCATTAAACACTGACCCTACGCTGCCTAGTTTTCAGTGTAATGACAACTTTCAGATATTAAATACCTTTCTTCGTATGTGAGATTCCCTTTGTGTAGTAGTGGGAAACCTAACTGAAGATGAAGCTTATCATGATTTAATAGCTCTATTTTGGCCAGGAAGCTTTTTGTAATCATTTGCATAACATATTATGAATATTTCGATTGACTAGAAATCAACACAACAGCTGCTATATGATCATCTCAAAGATATTTGGTTATTGTTTTTATGGAATTCAGTTTCCCAGAGGAGTATGGAAATATTATCCAAACACAGTGTTATTTTTGTTATTTCCGCTACGACAGGAATATGTTTCCTCTAATTAGCCACCACTGGTTACATTTTTATGAGAAAACAACGGGATGACAGTGCTGTTGAAATCACTTTATTCAAAGCCTTTAGTGTACTATAAAGAACCCAAACATAGACTAGAGGTGCACATCGGCCCACAGAATTATGAACGTTTAGTTCACAATACAGTCCCTGATTAGGATCTTTGCCCGACAGTAGTAAGTGGTTATTCCATTTCTACCAATTATGCGTTATAAAGCAATCCAATTGCTTGGGATTTTTCTCTTCACCAATCCTGAAATGAGAGTTTAAGCTTTCATTGTGTCGTGGATGACATATTGGCAAAATAGGAAAGTTCAATTGCTGAGCCTATTATAACTGAGACAACACGAGAGCAAAATGATTTCTACTGCCTTCCCCAAGAGATTGGAAATGGACTCTTCCAAGAATGTATCTTTTCCTATAGATATCTAAGTGCCATCAACTTTAGGCAGGATGCACCTAACAGCACACACGCTGTGAGCGCTGACGAAAGCCTCGGCACCTGCAAAGGCGGGAGTGAACTTTCACGCATCTCCTCGGTGGCCGAGCAGAAGACTTAATGGAGAGTAATGAAAGAGTTAACAACAACCAAAACCTAAATAATGTGACAGTTACTTTCTGGCAAACTGTTCTCTTCACAGAACACACATGCACACAATACCTTAAAAATAATGTTAATTAAAAATAACATTAAACTCTCTCTCTTGAAACGGCCACTTAAATTCTGAACACGGGCGTTGCCTTTCCTTGCGAGGGCGCCACCAGCGCTGCTCTGAGCGCCAAGCTCGGGGCTGGCTCTGCTCGCCCAGCCCCCTCGGCTGCCAGCAGCAGAACCGGGAGCTCTGGATTGTGTTTTATCACTTGATGGAAAAAGCCACAGTAATTTATCTGAAAGCTTCCAAAGCCACTGACACAACCACCGATGGCATAAGGGCGAGTGCTGCCAGGCGGCCCGGCTGCTTATTCAGGCTCCGAGCACAGCGCAAAGATGCTCTTTGTGGACACGTCATTCACCAGGCCGAGGATCGCCACGTTTTCTCCTCTAGCTTCACAGAATTGTCAGGCTGCCGTCTACGTGCGTGCGTACGTTTGCGTGCGTGCGCTTGCGTGCACACACGTCAGAGGCACGGAGCTCTGCGGAGCGCTGCCTGCAGCAGACGGCCTCCAGCATTCTGCTACGAGCGGGTTGACCTCAGCTACCGGGAGCCCTTGTCCCCCAAGCGCAGGTCCTTCCCTGAGCAGCCTGCATCAGGTGACCAAGCAAGGCAGAATAAAGACCTGGCCATTTCCATCCAATACAGGTAATTCTGATGGGCAGTACTGACTCCAGGTTGTCCTACAGGTTGGCCACGGCGCCTGTGGGCCCTGTGTTGCAGATGGACTTTTTCCTCCAGTTTTCCTTTCTCCCCTGCTTTTCTCAGGCTTTGACACCTAGTAGACATCTTGCACCTTCAGTTCTATCTTAGCATCTGCTTCTGGAGAAAGCAATGTGCAATATGTATGGCCAAATATTAAAAAAAATACTGAATGATAAACGATTATTTTAAATACTAAACAAATATTTTAAGCTTTAATTGAACCAAGGTGCAACAACTTACAAAACCAGACCAGAGCAAAGGGGACACATCTGTGCAGGTCCTGTTTGGCCAGCACGACACACACATACAAACAGCTTTCACTAAGGAACCGTCAAGTTATAATCAAGATGTGAACTCTTTGATATCATCCCAAACAAATGTATAATGTAGGAAAATATCATAGAGTAGGAAATTTGGGAAAGAAAATCACTATGAGATTTCTCCATAGTTGAAAGCTAAAAACTAGCAATTGTTTGAGTAGAGCAGAAATAAGTGTGGGCAAGAGCAAGTTTCTATACTCAAATATATCACGTCTAAGTTTAGTTAGCCAGTGTGTGTAAATCCATGTGTGTGTGCACACCCGAGTGTATCATATACTCTGAATTAATTTAAGCATATATTTAAACATGTACATATGCATCGTGTATCTGTTTTGTATTAAATACACAGATACACTTTGAGGTGCTGACAATACAGTAGACTTATATCTCTGTCCTCAGAGAACTCACAGTGGGAGAAAGGCTATGAAAGCCATGAAACAATAATTGGTGTGTTAGAAGTAACCACAGGATGCCACAGCAGCAAATAGAGCCAATGGTTAACATGATTGAGCAAATGCCTCCTTGAGGAGCCTGTGTGGGAACTGAAGTTTGAATCCTGAGTGTGTTCATTAGCTGGATTATGGAATATTGGGAAATGAGTTCAAGAAGTTATTTTAGACAGCTGTTGCCTAACAATTGACTATAAAGGAAAGAAAAATTATGAGTAAAATAAAAATACACTTATAAATATTTGAGAGACTTGAGCAATTTGTTACATTGAAGACAAAGACCCCAAAGAGAGAAGAAGAAGAAAAATACAGGAAACGTGAGAGAGGATAATATCCCCCCAAAACTAGTGGAAAAAATTGCCTTTGGCATAATGAATAATGTCTTGCTCATAAATTACTTTGAAGTATTTTGGAAAGAGGACTTTTATGAATATTCTTACAATTCTTACCTACTGGGTAGAGAGAGGTAGGAGGAATATAAATGTGTCCATTGGTTATCGAGGGGGCTGGAATTTGAGGGAACAGATGTTTTAATAGAAATAAGAGCATGCTATTTGGAAATGTATGTGGTGAGAAAGAAAGATATTATCATTTAAGATTTTGGAAAACCACGTGGTTGTCCCTGTTGGTGTGCATGTTGAGTTTATGTGGTATTGGAATTAAAGTAAAAACCGAGGTAGGGTTTATCCTACTCCTGAGGGACTGGATCGCAAAGGTCCCACCAGCCGTACTGAAAGTCCGTCCAGAGGAGGCATGAGCAGAATCTTAAAGTTTAAGGTATCGTGGGCTCTGTCATTTATGGCATACTTTACACTTTGGGGGGTAAGAAGCATATCTGCTGCCCCCGGCAGAGTGAATCAGTCCTGTCACTGCACTGTCACTGGCATGGGCAGCCCAGGGCACCTATAACACAAATAGGTCTTTTTAGGGCATTCCCAGTAAGCACCATTAAGACATAATTCCATAGGTCCAATTGTAATTCAGGGGCCAATATTTGTAACTGAAAAAACATATTATGTTCCAAATCAAAACTGATATAAACTTTATCAGAATTGCTGTAAAATATATCAATATGTCAATTAGTTAACTGAAACTAAGCTAAAATTTACACAGTTATTTGTAAAAGACAGTCAAGTGCAAACTTAAACCACCATGCAGTGTTATAATAAAAGAAACCCAAAGCACTGGAAAAATAATTCATTATAAAAATTTGTTTAAAAATAAAAGCAGGCTATATTAAAATCTGTGTTGACCTTGTGCTCTCTCCCTTTTTAGTATTTCAAATCAGAACCACCAAACACATAAAAGGTACTAAATCCTATGTTAAATATTATTTCACTAAATTATTTGTAATCCAATAATAAGTGGGTACATTTTATATTTAGATGTACCTCCTTCCTTTACTAAATATCATTTATATCAAATAATCACTTAAATAAAATAATGTGTAGGCTGAATACAAAGAAAATATGACCTTGGCATAGCAGAGTAAAAATGCTAAAAATCAAAGACAATGAACAAATAAGAAAATCATACAAAGTGGGAAAAAGATATGTTACCTTAAAAGGAGAAACAGTAAGGCTGGAAGGAGACTTCAACAAAAATAATGAAAACCAGAAGATTTCTTTAAGGTACCAAAAGGACAAAACTGCAAATCCATCTAAAATATTCTTCAAAATAAAGATGTTTACAGAGCAATAAAAACAGAGAATATATAACATATAAGCAGAAAACAATTGTCCCTGATTTAGCCTGGAAATACAAGAGGAAAAGAGCAATGAAAATAATAAATGTGTAAAAATATTAATAAATATTGACTCTAAAAATAGTATTCTGTAGTTTTAAAAAATATTTAAAATTGAACATAAAACTAAATTGAAAACACTGAGAACTAAATTGTGAAACAACAAAAATGCAAAAAGCAACACAGCGGCTAAGTATAATTGAAGTGTATCGAGGTCCTAACACTGTTGGGGAAATGGCATAATTTCTATTAGATTTGAGGCATAAATAGATGATAGATGTAAACCCAAATATATCAGTAATTGCATAAAATGTCAAGGGAATACTCTTTTAAAAAGAAATTAAAATTATATACTTCCTATAAGAGAAACATCTTAAACATAAGACACAGAAATATTGAAAGTAAAAGATAAAGAAATATACAGTAGGGAAACACAAACTAAAAAAATAGTACAGTAACTATAAAATATCAGATGACATAAATTTAATCAAATAGCATTACTACAACTAAACTAAAGAGGAATTTCATAATGATAAAGAGATCAATACACCAAGAAATTAAAAACAATTCTATATGTGAACGTACCTAATAGCATAGTTTCAAAAATTAGGAAGTGAGAACTTAACAGAAATAATGGAAAAATTATACAAATCCACAATCATAATGGAAGATTTTAACACAACATACCCCAAATATAGTAGAAGTACATACACACTCACATACAAAAAAATCACAAGTTAACCAATACATAATTGAAAAATGTAGAGCAGTGTACCCAACAATGACACAATCCGCATTGTCTCCAAGTAGAAAAATAATTACTACCCACAATATAATCATATGCTGCATCACAAAGCAAGTCTGAAAAAAAAATTTCAAGGAGTGAAATCATACACATTTTATCTACTCACAGGGAAATTAAATTCAAAATCAATTAAAAATATTGCTAATAAATCTCTAATGGTTTGAATATGTAAAAATTATTTTAAGCAATCCACATATCAAAGAAGAAATCATAAAGATATTTGGAAATTACTTTGAATTATATAATATTATATAACAAAATTTATTTGTAAGCCTGAGCTAAAAAAAAAATATGTGGTTAGAAATAAATGTCGTTCCATACGCAGACAGATTAGAGAAGAAAAAGATGGGAATTGATGACCTTGTACGTATCTAAATCAAATTAGGAATAGGAGAGGACTTCTGCAATGAGGGCCTGAGCTGCTCCAGGGACTCTGCCCAGCAAAGCATTCATAACCAGTTGGAAAAGAATATAATTAGATAATATAACAGATACATGATGGATGATTGATTAGTTAGATGATAGAGATAAAGATGACAGGTAAACCATCTACTAGAAATCTCTAGAAATTGTCTCAAGGGCACACAACAAATACAGAAATATGCATTCATGGAAATCTACTTAGTCGCAGAATAACTGATTCTGTGGCATCTGAGCCAGGATCTGCTCGCTCTCTCCACACTCCCAGCCCAGCACGACACAAGTTCCTTGCAGGACGGGTGCAGCCACAGGGAGCACGGGCCTCCCTCTCCTGCCATATCCTGTTGAGGGCGATGGTAATTCCCAAAGAAGAACAGGCTGCCTGAATTTCTCATCCTACCAGCCTGTAGTAAAGGGACTCTGTTCTAAGCCAGAGCATCTGGGAGGGTTGGGGACCTCTTCCTTCACACCTTCACTCCCAGGGCTGAGGTTAGCTACAGGCACGGCAAATAATAACTAGGCTCCCATGGCCCTGCCCCAGCCCATCTGCAGGACAGAGAGTCCATGCCGGGAGAAGCGAGCCAGAAGAGCATCCTTCCCTGCACAGCCAGTGTCACTCTGAGAAAAGCGGGCCACCATCTCTGTTCCCTGCTCTGGAGTAATGATCCAGAGACTCTGTGCAGGAGGAGAGGCAAACTGAAATGAAGGAGATCTCCACCACTCTCCCTAAGTAAACTGACTTTATGTGGAACCAAATGTGGGGAGGATAAAACATAGGGCACTCTTGCAAACAGTGGAAATTGTGGTGTTAAAAAATTAAAAGGAAGCTACAAGATCCATGACAGCAACAAGCTATATTCTAAACCAGATAGAAAATTAGCATAAAGATCTAGAAAGATACATAGCAAAGAAGCTTCCTCCTGGAGTGTTGAGGGTTAGGGTTGAGACGTGAGAACCCCAGGAGAGGGACAGGACTTTGCCAACGAGCAACCTGTGGACACGTCAGTTCACTGAGCAAAAGCTACTTGACCTTGAGGGGGACATTCCACCTATCAGGGATGTCTGCAAATGGACCCCGCCTTGAAGCCTGAGGGCCACAGCCTGGATGTCTGCCAAAGGATCCGTGCTTGTAGTCTGAAGGCAGAAAGAATGATCAAAGTATGTCGGCCCAGCAGATAAGAGCAGTTTGCTATTCTAAGCCTGAGGCAATATTCCTATCTCTCTCCTGAGTTCATGTCTCAGTAAACGAGGAACTAGATAAAGTAGAAAGAAGTACATGGTCTCTTTGTTCCCATTTGGATTATATACTTTACTGCTGACTCACAATTTTATCTTTAACTTGTGTATACTTAGATAGTTTATTGTTACTTTTGGAGACCTCGAAACTTACACTCATGATTTGTACACGTAAATCAGTGACTGATAATAATTGTTTGCTGAAAGAATAAATACCGATGCAGGACTCCACTCATGGCCTCCTGGCTCACGGGAATGCTGAAGGACCCCTGATTTCCCCATCACTTTATACTTTGTCTCCACCTCTTTTATTTCCAATCTCTTGTGACGTTCCTGCCTGGGACCCGATTTGTTGGGAGAGTAGTGAACTCCTGACACTGGAATTGGACCAAACCTCAAAGAATGATTTCAGATATTAACTCGGCAGTGGCCCAAATCTAACTGTATCAGACTGTTCATTAACAATCGCAACACACACATTTTATTAATGAATGATAAAATTAGTGAATAAAGGATGATTCTAATCATCCTTTTCTAAATGGATTCCATTTCTAAATGGAATATTTGCATAATTTCAAAGCATCTCCTCATAAGATATTTATTAACTACAAAGGGGAAATTGTAACTTTACTGTGGAGAACACTGGTAGACATCACCTTGACATCATCGCGTGCTCAAAGTTACCACCTCCAGTCAGCAGGAGCATTGGCGTCTTGTGCCTTCTGATATCATCACTGAAAAAGACACAGTATCACTTTGTAAATTTCTTTCCCAGAAATTCATAACCTGAATTTTATCATGAGGAAACGTGATTCAAACCCAAGCCAGAGGATAATCTACAAAATAATTGGCCAGTTCTCCTCAAAAGTGTAAGGAAAGACTGAAGAATGACACCGGGGTGGCGGAGGCTGTGGAGGCTGATGACCATATATGATGTTTCTTTCTAAATTAGAGTTCAGCCCAGAGTAAAAGTGCTAATGAACAGTCAGAGGAATCAGAATACGATTTTTAGACTACTAAGTAGTTTTGTATTTGATGTTGATTTCCTGATTATATTAATAGTAATTTTATTATAGTTACATAGGAAGTGAAAATTTGAGAAAGCTGAATAAGGAGTATATGGAAACTCGTTGTACTATTTTTGCCATTTTTTTTCCATGTCTAAAACTTTTTCAACACAAAAAGTTAAAAACTAAAACATTTTAAAAAACAAACAAAAATAATAAAAGTAACTGTTCCCCTTCTTTAAAAGAAACAAACAGGCTTATAACACTATGTATCCACAAGAAAGGCTAAAATGAATAAGATAAATGTGCCAAGTATCCACAACTTTGTAGAGAAATTGGAACTCTAAATACCACAGGTGGGAGAATAAATTGATACAACCATTTTGGAAAACATTTTGCCAGTATCTACTAAAGATGCACACATACAAGTCCTATATCCCAGGATCCGCTCCTAGGTATACACTCAACACACATTTACAAAAATGCTTACTCTAGTATTATTCATTATAACTCCACACAGAAAACAAGCCAAAGGCTGATCAATAGTAGAATAGATACACACATGGTGTGGTGCCCACCTGTAGTCCCAGCTACTCAGGAGGCTGAAGCAGGAGGATCATTTGAGTCCAGGAGTTCAGAGGTGCAGTGAGATATGACCATGCCACTGCACCCCAGCCTGGGTGACAGAGTGAGACCCCATCTCTACGATACATACATACATACATACATACATACATTGTGCTTTACTGACCAATGGAATACAGCTTTTCAGACAATAATGATTATAATCACATAAAATGGCATGCATGAATGTTCTAAACACAATGTCGAGGAAAATGGTATATACTGTATGTTTCTATTCACATGAATTCGAATACAGGATGATCTTATAAGCGATGTTTGACTTTGGGAGACTTACTTTGAGGGTAGGTATTGGCTGTGAGGAGCCACAAGGAGGGTTTCTGGATGGAGTGCTGGTGTGGTTTCTCTATCTGGTGTGCTGATTGTAAAATTTATTAAGCTGTCTTTACAATATTTAGTCCATATATATATTATATGTATACATATGTATGTTGTAATAAAAGTTGTGTAATGAAAGTTTTCCCACCATATACATATGTTTTTTCCTAAATTTTATCTTTTTTTTTGCTATCATGTTAATTTTCTATGAAAATTGTATTTACATGCATTACAAACACTAGAAGTGAATTACCTTGCTTTTAAGTTATTACTCTGTCTCTCTCCCATTCATCTTTCTATTTTCTCTCACTTATCCTTCAAACTACTGTGCTATATCTCCCATCCATACTATGGCACTAAATAATTCAGTGTTTTGTAACTATAAGTAGTGATCTTTTACATTCAGAATTTGGCATTTTTTTCTGGCTCATCAATCTTGAAACTGTTCTCAATTACTTTACTTCTTTTCCAGAATTCCATATGAATGAATCTTACCCTTTGCCAGATATTCTGTTAAGCAGGAAATAAATGGCACTAAATAACAGAAAATACTCTAACTAAATCAGCACGGGGAATGTTAGGACACTTCAGAGATGATGGAGAAACAGAAATAGCTATAGTGGAGGACTTTTCATGGCTTAAAACTTTCAGTCTTAATGACCTGTGATTTTCTTCATACCTGGGCAGAACAGACCCGCCGCCGGGCTTCCGACCTGCCTGCTCCTCCTTCCTTGCGGGGAACGCGGTTCCCTTAATGGTCTGCGGGACAAACTCACTCACGTGCCCAGGCCTCTGAAAAATGTCCTCGTCCTACACACGAGGGTCTGCCTCTCCCCGCCTGCTTCACGCTTCCCGCAGTCAGCGTCGTGCGCACTCGCATTCCGACGATTGTTTCACTGGTTCAGCGCCGCCTACCGCCGCAGGTCCGGTGCAGCAGGAGCTTGCACCTGTCCGCTCGCTGCAGTGTGCTCCGCACGCAGAGCAGCGCCAACTGGGTTTGCAGTAGGTTCTCACTAAATATGTCTTGAGCTAATGAAATATTGGTTGAATGTTGATTCCTATATACAAACTTTGTCAATTGAACATGGGGGTAAAATATCGCATCATTACACTGAAATATCTGTAAATTAAGAACTTGATTATATTAAAACAAGGACTAAAGAAGAGTGATAATTGTACGTGTTTCAATTCTGGGAATGGAAAGATATCACTTGAAAATTTTTAAACCTTCAGTCAGTAACGTTTTCATGGAAGAGGGAGAGTTTAAGAAGCAGCATGCCATGTAAATTAGATTAATATTTGCACCAAAGAGAACTAAAATAGAAGGAAATCTTATAATTTTTCCTTTACATATAATACGAATAATAAATGCTGTCATCTCTGGATACTACTTCATCTTGGCAATTCATCTTGCGTTAAATCATTAGCTCATAAATGCACATGAATTCCCATTCAAAGAGATGTGAGTGGATGATACATGATCTTTGCCTTACGACTGAGTAAATTAAAATAGAGACTAGAAATGACATGGCCAAGGTCAAACAAAATTTATGATTAAACTTGAGTAGGACCCAGATGTCCCAATTTCTCTTCTCTGAGTTGTCACATCATCCTGAGTGCCATGCACTTGTCCTTTGCCTATTGTAGAATTTTTCTGTCATTTAATTTTATTTACGTATTTGCAATAATGTTACTAATATATAGTTAAGAGCAATAATTTCTTTTGATTTAGTCAAGATTATAAAATTATTTTAAATAGAATTAGGGATTTATATTTCTCTACAAATGAGTTTAAGTTTAGCACTCATTGATATTTCAATCATTTAAAAATTCATACATGTCTTTTGGGTTATTCTTCAAAAAAAATTTTAGGTGAAGAAACTCACAAATTGAATCTGAAATCTCACCCCAGCTACTTCTATTCATGTCTCAAACTAGGGAAGGGCGTATGGTATTTTTGAGGTTAAGAGGGAAGAGGTAACTTGCTCAAGGTCACATAAGCAGTAGTCAGGCCAGTAGTTGAATTCTATCCTGAATGACTCCAAAACTCATGATTTGTCATCTGTTGTGCGAGTGCCACCAAAATGGCAGCAGTGAAGCACTTCATTATGGTCACATTTGGACAAGGTTCCTGGAACATCTTGTCATGCCAGAAAGCAAGGAAGTGCTCAGTAAATGAGCGGGGTTTGTCAAAAGAACACAGTAGCCACCCGAAAGATTGCAAAAGATGGAATGGTGTAATCAACAAAATAGAGAACGTAGTATAACCAAAGCATAAAATAAGGATTCATGTGTACATATTCATATAAATAAATGATTGAATAAACAAGTACAGGAAACAAATTTCCTATACAGAAGAATTTCAAATAATTAATGTAGATGTTCCAGTTTCAAGGAGGAAGAGCATAACCCCCCCCCCCCCACGAGTGTGGGCTGAGCACCATGGCTGTTCCACAGGGCACAGCATGGGGCAGGGGGAGGGGGCGGGAAAGAGCAACTCTACAGGGGAGACACTGACAACACTGCTTCAGCCACATGACCAATGCCGTGTTGTCAGTAATAAGTCACATTGATAGTGCGTGCCCTTGGGATAATACAAAAAGAATCACATTTTACCTCTAAGGTTTTGTTCCTAGGAACATCTAACTCTAGTCTAACCATGAGAAAAAACATCTGACAAATCTCTAAGGCTAGTCTGCAAAATACCTCACCAGTACTCCTCAAAACTGCCACTGTCAGTGTCATAGAAAACAAGGACTCCTGAGAAACTGTCACAGTTTAGGAGAGACTAAGGAGGCCAGATGAATAAATGAAATATGGTATCATAAATGGGCTCCTGGAATAGAAAAAGTGTATTATGTAAAAACTGATAAAATCTGAATCAAGTATGGACTTCAGTTTATAATAATATATCATTATTGCTTTATTAGCTGTGACAAATGCATCATTGTAATACAAGATGTTAATAATGGAATGTAGTGTGGGGTCTGTGGGAACTCTGCAGTATCCTTGCAACTTTTCTATGAATCTAAAACTACTAAAATTTTAAAAATTCATTTTTAAAAAGTGAGCATAAAAACTTGTTCATAATATGGTCAAATGATCTTAAACAATTTATAATTTGTATATTAATATATCACCTAAATGATACCTTTTAACAAGCCAGTGGTAGGTACTATTATCATCCCCATTCCCCCGGGGGTAAAACTGAGTCTCAGGGATATTCTGTAACCTGCCCAAGATCAGAGAGATTAGGCAAAAGACCCAAGATTGAAACCTGTCTAGCCTGGCTCTAAAGCCTCTGTCCTTAAACCTTATACTATGCTGACTCTAATACACAAAACTTTTATCTAGTCTAATTTTTGAATTTTCATTTTTTTCCTTATGAAAGTACTTTGTTGAAATCAAAATACATTTTGATTTCATTCATTTTATATTTAAGAAAGTCTGTCTTTCGGCTTCATATCCATATTTTAGTTTTGTTGTAAACAGGAAATGACTAACAATGAATTTGATATCCGACAACATTTAAAACATTCAAAAAAGCTTGAAAAGAACAGCTTATAAAGCAGCTGTTTGGTTGCCTAAGGTGAAACTCATAGAAGTATGAGATTCTTTCCTGTAAGATTTATTTATAAGTGAAATAGTGCTTGGGAAAATAAGTAGATGCAATGAAAAATAGATTAGTATTAAAATGAAAGGAATAATAATTTAAACAGCTTGCTATTTTAAAATTCTTGTATAAGAAGAAGACATCATTGACTAGGACGTGCATGTGTGGTGTGTGTTTAAGAAACAGGACTGTCGTCTCTCAAAATTGGAGGAAGCTTCTCCCCAGTGTCGAGAGCGTGGCTGTTGATACCCGGTCAAACACAGTTTTGTCCATCTGGCCCGGCCCTAACGTCACAAATATTGGCAATCATGGCACCCGGGAGATGGCAAGCGGTTGTTAAAATGTCAAATGCCCTCCTAGAGCAGAAAGTTCTCGCAGACAAGTCAAAAATGGAAACCATGTGTAAAAGAGTTGCTGCTTTTTAAATGAAGAACCTTTTGTGGCCTAATGAAGGAAAGAATTCCAGTTCATTATGAGAAATTTAGAACATGATGACAGAAAATAATTATTAGTCACTCAGAGGCAAAAGAATAATTCTTAATAAAATGTTGAGAGGTGTGAAAGTAAAATCTATTCCTCTAGAAGCTCTGTAAAAACAGATAGACCTTTCATATAAACAAAATGTATTTCATTCCTAAAATTACTTTGAGGTTTGATATTTTTCTGGGAAAGGCATACGTTTTAGTTAAGAAAGTATCCCAAGAATGGAAAAATAAGCACCACATGTACTTACCAGCAAACTGGTTTCCCTGATCATCACCTAAGTGCACATTTGGGAATAACACCAATTGAGTATCGGACAGAGGTGGGGGTGGGGGGAGGGGATGGGTGCATACCTACATGATGAGTGCGATGTGCACTGTCTGGAGAATGGACACACTTGAAGTTCAGACTCGGGGGGGATGGGGGAGGCATGGGCAATATATATAACCTGAACTTTTGTACCCCCATAATAAGCTGAAATAAATTAAAAAAAAGAAAGTGATTAAGTTGTGCTTTCTTTGAAAAATATGCTTCTGAGAGTTTTACGTTTTCTATAATTTCTGTAGTTTTTTTCTCAAATCAGGAGATTTCATATCAGGGCAGTTATATCACAAGCTCCAGTAACTTAGAATGGGAAGGCCTCCCCTCCTGCAGTATAATTTTCCCTCTTACCCACCAGAGATTAATCCTTTATTTCTGTTATTGTTTATTACACAATTCAAATTGTTTACAAATTAGTCTTTAAGAATATTTTACCTTAGGAGTCAACAAATGACTGCCTTAAACGGCGAGTCTCAAACAGGACTTCTCTGCATCTGGATGTTCAGAGGAACCTGAATTAGCATTAATGTTCTAAAAATTTCAGAGTAGATTAGTCTCATTTTTTATCTTACTCTTCAGATTCTAACATTGCTGCCCCCAATTCAGTAAGTCTCAGTCTCAAGGAAACAACTTGTGAGTGAAAACAAATACTACAAATGTATTGACTAGAGCAAACCAATGTGCACGTATGTCCACACAAGGTCATCCCACGGGCCTTTATTGTAGATTCCATGTTGTTTTATATGATTTTAAAATACAAACTGTGGGTGCAGAGGACTGCAGCACAGAATCTCCATATACTTGGGGGCTCTCAGCATGAGAAAATTTGTTTCGGTCATTTGGATAAGAATAAAATTTGGTAATTTAAATGTCAAAGGATTTTGAAGAAAGCAAATCTTCTTTAGAGAGACTTTCTTTAAATCCTCCTTATCATCTCTCTTGCCCCTTCCTGTGCATCCTTTTAGAAAATATTATAGAATGCAGATATTATTTCTACTCTTTCTATTTGCTTTATTTTCACCAAGTATCATAAGAGATTCAAATAAAAGGAATTATTACTTATAACAATATCTATTGTATCCTCAAATGTGCCAAGGCTCTTCTATCTGCTGGGAATATAATATATATGCAGGGAACAACATACTTGTTTAGTGAGCAGTGTTTATATTTTGAATGTCACAGGCTAGTCACTCTTTCCTTAAGGACAGGGAATGTCAGGCTCCCAAACCATTGCTCAGTGTGATAAAATGACAAAGAAGCTCATCCCCACTCCCTTCTTCCTCGCCCATTTGCTGACACAAAGATCAACTATTTGCCCTGCAAGACCCAACTTTTCAGAGAGGACTTCCTGATCTCTGTTCTTATTTTCAATAAAATGTGCTAGTCAGTCTTGTATGTATATACAGATGTATCATTGCACAAATGACACCTTACTGCATGTATTTGCTTACAATGCCTCTCTTCCCTAAAAATGTTGTGTTAGCAAATTTCAAACCTATCTAGACAAAAGTGACAATAGCACAATGAAAACTCAAAGACCTCACCTAGATGCACATATTGTAAACATTCTGCATATTTTCTTTACTCATACCTGCCTCTAATAACATATTGTCAGCTCCCTTAAAATAATGTCTCTGGGGACTTTTTGATGAACCCTCTGCTGGTTAATTTTATGTGTCAACTGGCTAGGCTGTGATGCCCAGTTGTTTGGCCAAACACCTGTCTAGATGCTGCTGTGACGGTGTATTTTTACCTATGATTAGGGTTTCAATCAGTAGTTACGGAGTCAATTACTTTGAGTAAAGCAGATTACCCTCCAGGATGTGGGTGGGCCTCATCCAGTCAGTTGAGGTCCTTAAGAGCAAAGAATGAGATTACTAGGGGAAGAAGAAATTCTCTTCATGATACATAGAAACCCTGCCTGACTTTCCATCCTGCCAGCCTTCAGAATCAATACTCAAGCCTGTAACACCAGCTCTTATCTGAGTTTTTAGCCTGACAGCTCACTCTGCAGACTTTAGGCTTGGCAGCCTCACATACGTGTAGATCAGTTCCTTAAAATCTCTCTCTCTGTGTCTTTCTCTTGATACACACACACACACACGTAGATAGACAGCTTGTTTCTCTGGAACTTCTATTAATACAACCCATAGATCATTATTATATTCTCAGCAGATAGAGATCTTGGCATATATCTGGACTATAATGGAGAGGGCAAGGAATCTTAAAGACAGTGTTCTGAAGGAACTAGACTTAATTTTTTCAAAGTCTTTTACGATTTATCTTGATTTTCTTCTTACTTTCTGCTGCTTTGCTGCTACATTTGCTTCTCCCATCTTTCACATGTGTTTGCTTGGAAGCTAGATTGAGGAATAACTGTTTGAGGTTGCTGTTTTATGCTGCATAAAAGACACACCAGAAATCTGTATGCACAGAAACAAAAGTAATACAACTGTAATAAGGCCCTGGCAAAGCTAATCCATCTTCATCAGCTGTATGACAGAAAGTGTTTATTCAGTCTCATCGATCCTCTCTGGTGACATAATCAGATCAGCACCCAGCCCAAACCATGGGCACCAAGCAAACGAAGCACGTGATATGTATACAGGCGGCACAACTGGGAGCTGAAAACCGGAGATGAAATGTTTCAGAAAGAAAGCAAGCATGGGTGGATTCTGGGAAGATGGTGAAATAGGAAGCACCAAAAATCCAACTTCTCCCCAGACAACACCTGTGCCACAGAATGTATCAGATGTAACTATCGTGGAATTCTGGAGTCTATTTTACAGACTGCAACTTCCAGGGGAAGTCTTAGACAGTAAACTGGGGTTCATTTGGTCAAAATAGCTCTTAGCACAGCACCAGCTGCCCATCCCCGGTCCAGCCCTGTGGAAGAACTGCACATGCGTTCCCAGGGCAGCCTGCACACAGCTCGCTGGAGCCAGCGTGGGCAAGAAAGATCTTCCCCCCCAAACATTTTTTCATCTCTTTCTCTTCTCTTTTAAGCCCCTCCCCACAGGGCTAAAGTGACTTCCATGGGATTTTAGAGCCGCAATTTTTTTCTTTTATCATTCCTTTTTTTGTGCCCCCTCTTCATTTTTATCTTTACTTCATATTTTAGGAGCCACACGTTAATAATCAAAACACAGATTACCCCCTGAGGAAGGCAGTAATCTGGTTTCCACACTTACCACATGATTTGATTCAAATGTCCAGTTTTTAACCAAAAAATCACAAGGCATATGTCTTAGTCCACTTGGGCTGCCATAACAAAACACCATAGACTGGGTGACTTAACCAAAGAACATTGATATCTCCCAGCTCTGGGGACTCAGGCTGGCAGGCCAAGATCAGGTACTGGCATGCTGAGTTCGTGGCAAGGGTTTTCCCTGGCTTGCAGTGGAAGGGTCTCTTCCTGTGTACTCACATAGTGGAGATAGAGGTCTCCTGTCTCTTCCTCTTTTTATAAGGGCATCAATCCCACCATTAAGGCTTCACCCTTATGACCTAATCTATCCTAATTACCCCCCAAAGACCTCACCTCCAAATACTATCATATTGAGTTTCAACATATGACTTCTGGGGAGACACAAACATTCAGTCCATAGCAGCATACAAAGAAACAGGAAATATGATTCATCAAATGAAAAAAAAAAAAAAATCAACAGAAACTGCCTTTGAGAAAAACCAGATAAGACTTTAACATAACTATCTTAAAGACGGCCAAAGAACTAAAGGAAGATGTGGAAAATGTTATGAAAACAATGCATGAACAAAATGGAAATACCAAAAATATGGAGAAAACCTGAAAAGAAACCAAAAAGAAATATTAAAGCTGAAAAGTATAAATACTGGAAAAAAATCACTATAGGGATTCAAAGGCAGATTTGAGCAGGCAGAAGAAAGAATCAGGAAGCTTGAGGACGGAATAATTGAAATTCTTGAGTCTGAGGAACAGAAAGGAAAAAGACTAAAGCTCAGTGAACAGGGTCTAAGGGACTGTGGGGCATTGTCACCTGGACCAATATATTCATCGTGGAAGTTTCAAAAGGAGAAGAGAAAGAGAAAGGGGAGAGAGAATATTCGAAAAAGCAGTGGCCAGAAACTTCCAAATTAGATAAAAGATATGGAGATAAATATACAGGAAGCTTAATGAATTCCATGTAAGCAGTACTCAAACAGACACACACCAAGACATGTTATCATCAAATTATTGAAAGGAGGAATCCTATATCTAACCTAATAATCCCTTAAAAGTGAAAGAAAAATTAAGATATTCCCAGATAAACAAAAGCTGAGAGGGTTCATCACTGTAAGAAATGCCATGCCCTGTAAGAAATGCTAAGAGCAATCCTGGAAGTGGAGCCCGTCATGGTGGCGTGCACCTGCAGTCCTCGCTGAGAGACGTCAAGGTGGGGGAGGGCTTGAGCCCAGGAGCTTGAGGCTGCAGTGTGCTCTGATTGCACCTGTGAGTAGTCTCTGAACTCCAGCCTAGGTAGCATAGTGAGAGCCTATCTCAGAAAAAAAGGAGAAGGAGAATAAGAAGGAGAAGAAATTCTGCAATTTGAGGTAAGATACTAGATAGAAAGTAATTTAAAGCTTCATGAAAAAATAAAGATCTCAGTAAAGGTAGTAAATGCATGAGCAATGCTAGTGTTATTTTAACTTCAGTTTGTTACTCTACCTTTTATTTTTTATGACTTAAAAATGAATATATTTTTACAAAATTATTGGTTTAAAGGATAGCATTATGGTAACTTTTGTTTACTACTTCTCATTTTTACATAATACAAGACACTAATTCATGAAAAACATGAATTCATAAAAAAACAATGAGTTTATGTTTTTGGACTCATCATGTATAAAGATGTATTTTTATGATGTCAATAACTGAAAACGAATGGTGACAACTATATAGGAGCAGAGTTTTTGTATGTTATTTAAATTAAGATGGTAAAAATTCAAATTAGGGTGTTAAAACTTTAGGATGTTAAATTAAATCCCCATGGGAACTACAAAGAAAATGACTATAGAATTTACACATAAGGAAATGAAAATAGATTTCAAACATTTTACTGCAAAAAATCAACTCAACACAAAAGACATCAGTTATACAGGGAAATCTGAAAGACATATATAAAACAAATAGCAAATGACACAAATTCCATTTTATCAGTAATTACTTTAAATGTAGATGGATTAAATTATCCAATCAAAAAAAGACATTGGAAGAATGAATTTTAAAAAATGTGATCCATCCATGTACTGTCTACAAGAGACTCACTTGAGATCCAAATATGTTGAAAGTGAAAGGATAGAGAAAGATATGCAAATAGTAACCAAAAGAAAGTAGGGGTGACTATGCTAATATCAGACAAACTGCTATTAAATCAAAGAATGTTCCAAGAGACAAAGATAAACGCTATATAGTAATAAAATTTTCCATACAGCAAGAAGATATATCAATTATAAGCATATGTATACCTAAAAACAGGTCTTCAAAATACATGAAGCAAATATTGACAGAGTTGAAAGAACAAATAGATCTGCAATAATAGTTGGAAACTTTAATACCCCTCTCTTACTAATGGGTAGAACAACAAGACAGAACATAAGTAAGGAAATAAAGGACTTGAACAACACAATAAACCACCTAGACCTAATAGACATATACAGGACACTCTACCTGACAAAAACAGAACACACATTCTTCTCAAGTGCACATGGGACATTTTCCAGGATAGACCACATGCTAGGCCACAAATTAAGTCTCAATGGATTTAAAAAGATACCAAGTCTCAACAGATTTAAAAAGATACCTATCATACAAAATATCTTCTCTGACCACAACAGATGAAGTTAGAAATAAATGGCAGGAGGAAATTTAAAAGTTCACAAATTTGTGGAAAATAAACAACACACTCTTAAACAATGGGTAAATCACAGAAAAAAATCACAGGGGAAATTAGAAAAGGCTTAGATATGAATGAAAATGAAACAGAACATACCAAAACTTATGGGACACAGCAGGAGCGATCCTAAGAAGGACATTTAGCTATAAACACTACACCATTATTCACAGTGACTAAAACATGGATGCAGCCCAGTGCCCATGAACAGATGAATGGATAAGCAAACACGGTACATCCATATGGTAGGATGTTATTCAACCTTTAAAGCAGGAAATTCTTACACATGCTGCAACATGGACAAATCTTGACGATAGGATGCTAAGTGAAATAAGCCAGTCACAAAAGACACGTACTGTATGATTCTACTCATACGAGGTACCTAGAGACAGAAAGTGGAATGGCGCTTGCCAGGGTTTGGAGGAAGGGGAAATGGGAAATTTGTTTTAATGGGCGAAGTTTCAGTTTTCCGATGAAAAGAGCCCTGGAGATGGCTGGTGGTTATGGTTGCACAGCAGTATGAATGCAGTTAATACCACCGATCTGTACACTTAAAAATGGTTAAAATGGTAAATTTTATGTTATATGTATTTTTCCATAATCAAAAACATTTTACTGAAAAAGATAAAGAAAAAAAAATGTAAGCAAGGAGTAAAGGGAAGGAAGAAGAAAGAGAAAAGAAAAAAGAAACAAAAAGAGAAGAGAAGAAAAAAAGAGCAAACAGAACTAATTGTTTAAATTAAGGTTTTCCAGAAAGCAATGGCTGAGATAAAAGTTAGAAAAATTGGGGAATCACCGTCAGACAGATTATATAATTGTGCATCAAAATCCGTTTTATTCCTGGTGTCCTTTCTTAGGATCTTTTCCTCCGTTAGGTTTTGCTTACACGGTGCCTAGGATAGATACTTTTTTTTTTTTTTAAGGGCCAGGGGCACGGGGGTGGATAAAACAGGCTCCAAAATACAAATTGAAAATTACAAAACAAAAAAAGTTAGCACATGTTTAATTAACTATCCACATGCTATCTCATGATGTCAACTCGTCAACTGCAACTCAGTTAAACTCTTAAACAGTACCACATAAATCACAGTTGGATGCGGGATGGTATGAATTTAAATAATTTGATACCATGGGGACGAGACCTCCTGGAGGAAGTGTCAAAGGCCTACCAAAGTCTTTTGGCTGTGGTCCAACTCAGAGACTCACTTTCCTGGGCTTAATCCTGCTGCTTTTTTGCAGGCTTTAACAAGTCTAGCTATTTGTAGTCAGTAATAATAGGATGAAGATGACAACGGTGGCGAGGAGGAGAAAATCATGCTTACTTAACCTTATTCTGTATAAGTCAGGACGGGGATTTGCGCCGCACAAAGCTTCCAGATCTATTAGTGTTCCTTCAAACTGTGTCAGACTTTAACACTGGAATTCCACATTTTTAACATTATTAACTTTAAACCCTTAAAAATGCATTTTTTGCAAAAGGGCCTGTATGTAAACGAGAAAGACAAGTCAGTTTGTCTTACTTCCTGACTGAGTGTCCGGATGAAAGCCAAAGGAAGGAGACACTGCATGAGGAGTCGCCGCCAGGGCGCATGCGCAGGTAAACGCGAGTCGAGGAAGGGGCTGATGGGGCGGGCGCAGAGCTGACCCTCCAGGGGACAGCAGTGCTGTTTGTTTCATGGTTTGTACAGAATGTGTTTACCTTTTAAATGTTTTTAATTTTTTGGCAGCTGAAGCTTCTGTTTCTTGCTTCTAATCCCAAGCATTTGAATATGATGTCATGTAAAGATGGGAGCCAAGATAAAACAGACATCTTTGGGATAAAAATTAGCCAGCTGCCAGGAAGCGGCGAGTTTTGCAATAAACAGCTGAGTCGCTGCCACTTGCACAGCATGGATACTTCTCAACCAGTCATTTCATCATCTTTCTGCAGCTTTTGAGATGCCATCTATGCCTTCTTTGTAGAAAGAGGGGAAAGCCAATTTACAGTGACAAAGTCTAACGTTGTTCATGGTATTTGTGGTGCAAATGTTAGGGTTTTGTCAAAATCATATTAATTAAAGGCTTAGCATTTAGTATCGCTATTATACTTTGTGGGAAATGAACCAGTTGTATTAGAAGTTGATAAAATGAATAAAGTGGCAGTGAAATTATGTGATATCTGGGAAAATACTTCAGAAACTATAAAATTCTTTAAAATTTCCTCAATACATATCCTATAATTAAAAGTACTTTTTCTATATTAATTAAGAGAGAAGACCAACACTGTAAATAGCACAAGCCTTGGGCTGTGATTTCAGTTTTGTTGTTTTGTACTGCATCTATCCCCGTAACAGATTGAAAGGTGTAGGTAAGACAAATCACTACCATGTGGTACCATCATAGTAGAGTGTAAGAAAAAGTACTTCAGTAAGAAGCATAAATAAACATTTCTAAAATGGAGGCATTGTGGATTATTGGATATTGCATTAAATTACCTACAAAATAACCAGAGAATTTTCCAATTTATTGACACAATTTCCAAATAAAAGATATTTTACTGTGCAACCCAGAAGTTTTACTCTGAGGTATTAGCCCAAGAGAAATGAAGACACACAAGTGAGTGGGTGTACATGTGCACACACACATACACACTACTTGTAAGTGATTGTTTATAGAAGTATTAAGCATAATAACCTAGAACTGGAAATAGCACAAATGATCATCAATAGATGAAGAGATGGACTATCTGCAGTATAGTCATAAAGTGGAACAATACTATCCAGCAATAGATAGGAATGAAGTACTGAAACACATATATGTGGATAAAAGTCAGACTCAGAAGACTGCAAACTACGATTTTATCTATATGAAGTTCTAGAATAGGCAATACTAATCTATAACGAGAGAAAGTGGATTGATGTTTTCTGGGGGTTAAAATAGAGGGTTAATTTCAAAGAGGCACAAGGGAACACTTGGTGTGATGCAGGTGTTTCGTATCTTGATTATGATGGTGCTAGTTTCATGTATGTGTGTGGCCAAATTGGCATGGGTACTCCTCAGAGTTTTATAAATAGTTGGATTTGTACTGGTCAATGAATTCAAAAACCTATTTTTGGTCTAGAGCTGCATCATCTAATGTAGCAGATACTAACCACATGTGGCTATTTAATTTAAATGTAAACTAACAAAAATTAAATAAAATTTAAAATTTAGTTCCTGAGTTGTCCCGGCTGTATTTTAAGCATTCATTAGCTTTATGTGGCCAGTAGCTGTCATACAAGACAGTGAAAATATAAAATGTTTCCAACGTCGTGAGATTTCTGCTGGACAGTGCTGGTCTACAATACAGATGAGGACTTTTCAAAACGTCTGGAATTGTGACAGTATCATCGCTGGATTGTGGAGTCCAAACTCAACTTCTGCATAATGACACTGTCGATGGCTGATTCCGTCTTCTTCACAGATCTGGATATTGATTCTAAGTGTGACTCTACAGAAAGGTGATCTCTAATTTCAAATATTTTAATTCTTTAACTTTTTATTATCTAAATTTAGCATATAATCATTTCTGTATAAGGGTACATCTGTGAGACAGCGGGGCTCTCGAGGGCATCCGGCATGAGCCGGCAAGGTCTAGGGCTGGTGTGCAGGACCAAGCGCACTGCAGGTGCCCTGAACATTTGCAATCGTCCCTCAGAGCCTTTGCCATCTTTAGGAGACGAGGCAGAAGATGACAATTATGTTAACCACAGTGAGTGAAACAGAGCAGGAAGTAAGTCATTACTTATTGAAAGAATGAACAAATGAATGATGAATTCCCGTCATGTTGATTAAAGCTGTCTGATATGCGTGATGACTTCCAAAGATGATCTTGACAAACTCTTTGTTAAAATCTTGTGATAAAAAAGTGGAACCTTTTCCAAGCTAATACACATACACACACACACACACACACACACACAGCTACATATTCTTAAAGCTTTTATTATTATAGGAGATATGAAACTAAACACATTTCTAAAGCTGGAAGAAAAGCATTAGATCACCACTCTTATTTTCCCAGGAAAACTCTTATTCTTGAATTTAAACTGACTACCCAATCAATACTTAAAAATGTATAGCATTAAAATTCAAATGAACATGACTTCTGGCTTTTATGATTAGATAACAATAGTTGATAAAATCCAATCTTTAAAAAATATGTTGAGCTTTAATGAAGTATTTCAATGTAAATGACATTTTCCCAACTTGGTCATTCATCTTGTCGCATACGATAAATGTTGCTTGCAGGTGTCTTTGACAGTCTGTCAAATAATAAAGTATATTTCTTTTGTATGTTTTCTTAATGCTTAAGTTAATCTTGATGTGCTCCAAATTAAGAATCTTGAAAACATATAACTTCAAAAGAAAACATGACATTTTCAGGTCAGACTCACACTATTTGGAAAATGTTAGCTAAACCTCAATTATGCAGATCAAAGCAGAGTCAGTACCACATACACTTAAGATAGACAGCATATGAGAAATTTTATGGATAGACTGACAAATCCATGGTCCATAAATATACTTTTAAAAATATTATCAAGTTTCAAAATGTAAATTCTTTGAACTATTTTTAATAAGTCTCTATTTTTCATCATTAAAGATTTATCTGATATATTTGGTAACTCAGTTCTACAAGTATTTAATGAGCAACTATTTACTGCATTGCGTCATTCTAGGCTTTGAGGAAGGGGCCCACAAACAATAGATACAAATCTTTTCCAGGGGTGCCTGAACTTCATCTGGCAAAGGCTGGGAGAGAGGTTGCTCCTGGATGGTTAAGAATTGCTTATGATATAGTTCTATCAACATATCATATATTTTATAAATATAATATATTTTCAAATTTTTCACTGAATAGTTGGAGAGGCAATCAATTGCTGTTTTTTATTAAATGAAGCAAATCTCTAAATAATCTTCTAGGAAATTCAAATCTTCTTATTAGAATTTTACTTGTTAAATCTCACTGTCCTTTGGATGTCCCCAGCCTGGCAGGGGTGAGCCCAGAGAAAAGAGCAGCCACACTTCCATTTCTGCACAACATCAACATCATAACATTTTATAACCTCAGAAACTGCCTTTCCATTTCTCACGAGTTTCATGGGCTTGCCCTGCTACTCCAACATGGGGAGCTGGAGGAAACTAAATGCCGTTCAATAAATACCAAACCTGTGAATATTTCAAGGATTGGATCTGTTGTGACATGATGAGAACAGAATAACCATAAAGAATGTCAGAGCTTTATCCTGGACATTGTGCAAACTTAATATTTAATCTCCAATCACTGTTATTTCAAAAACCTCGGCCTCTTATCATCCATGGGCATGTAGTCCCTTCACATTTGGACTGTATTCTGCTGACAGCTGACAAGAATGAACTATGACCATAACACAGCATTTAATGGTATCCAAAAGAGGATTTCAAGAGACAGGTTGACCTTTGGAAATATCACTGGCTTCTAACTTATAAGATCCTTTAGTCATACAGGTTTGTTCACAGTGTACAAGGGCCAAAATATTGAAAACTGTCACCAGGTTGCCTCTGTCACTAGCACAGCCAAAGTTGAGATGTGTAAGATGATGCCAGGGAGACTGCCTATCTAAATAACAAGATTTCAAAACCTATAATTGAAAGGTAGTCTTTATTATTAAAAGTTGTTTTCCAAGTTTCCTGTTGCCACATATATTCATTGTACTTTTGCTAAGTTCAAAGACATATGAAAGTCTTTTTAGAATATTCTGTCAGTAACAGTACAAAAATTCCAAATTCTTGTCTAGATAACTTCCATGCAGTAGAAATAAAACCATGCACATTGCAGCATAGCACAACTTTCATCAAAGTTTTTTCCCTGCCACCATTGCTCTTTCATTCAATAACTCATGCTTTTAACCCTTTGAAGACAAGGTCCATGTTTGAAGAGGTAACCATGTGTGACACAGGGTTACAGGACAGAGCAGAACTCCTCAAAGTCTGTTCCCTCATCCAGGGGCATCAGCATCACCCAGCACTTTGGAAAGCCAAATTCCCAGGTCTCGACACAGATCAACTGAGCTAGAAAATGTTTGAGCACATGCAGGGAGTTAGCTAGGCTCCCAGCAAAAGTTCGGGTCCCTCAGACAGGGGTCACTGCAAAGAATGAAAAAAATAGTAGGAAACAGATAAAAATAATACACAGAGGCAAAAATATAGTTTATAAAGAATAGATTTATGAAGATAGGCAAAGGAGGGTGCCCAGAGGATTACATCTCTTTCCCGCCAGAGATGCAAACCTGACTGAAGTATTACACAGATATTTAAAATGTACAGAGTTTCAGTTGCTAGGGGTAACAGAGTTTACATAATAACAGGTAGTTTGGTTTAGGGTCAAAGTTTTCCAAAACGTTTCTACAG
>CM052855.1:91199936-91236657 GCA_028534055.1 Eulemur mongoz | reverse complement strand
CACCCCCCCCCCCCCCCCCCCGACTAATTCAAGAGTTAGTTTTACATATATTTGGGTTGTTTGGCCTGTGACCTTGGAGATAGGCTACACTGTAAAAACTGGAGGCTGGGCTTAATTCCAGGAGAGATTCACCTCTATTGCAAAGGTTAGAGAAGGACTCAGATTCACTGCATCTCCAAGGAAATGCTCAAATAAAGGGGAAAGGAGAAAATAATCTCTTTGCCCTTTTTAAAAGAAGAAAATAGATGTTATTCATCCGTAAAGCCCACACAAGGGAGTTTCTTTTATCTTTTCCCAAATGTTGAAGAGTGTTATTATCCCATACCTCTATTGTTCTTATATAAAGGGATTTTTTTCCTACAAAAAGAACGTAAGTTATATACATCTAAGTGCAGTGGTTATGTACATCTCAGCACAACTTAGACTAATATTGAGAGCTGTATCGTCAAATATATAAACCACTTTTATTTCGCAATTAATAAAAAGTCAATACTGTGCTCTATGGGAACTGACGATTATCCCAGACAAGAGTATGGTTTTTTTTTTTCACTTTATTTTTCTGTAATTGGATACTTACTTTTAAGAAAATCATAATTTTGAGTCCCTCCTTTGTTGTCAGTCACGGTGTTTTAGATTTGGGGAAAGGTTTTGGTGATCTACAAGAAGTTCAATTGTAGGCCTGAATTAATCTTGTAAACCTTATAGGGAAAGATTTATTTCTAGGTCATCTGAGGGATTTTAATTTATTCCTTTAATCAAGTGTTTTATATGAGGCACTTTTTCAGAGCAGGTCTTATTTCTCTGGTCCTTTCTTATTGGAAGACAGAACAGTAAAATCAAGAAATGAAAATTTCTCTCATCTCCTTTACCCTCTTGCAATCAATGCACAAATATCAAGAATAATACTTTAATAAATTATTTATATGAAGGTGGAAGTATTGTCTACGGCCAAATCTCATCCTCTCATTTCTTCCCTTTACTCACTTATTCACTGAAGTGGTTTTGGGAAAAATCGATAATGGCACACACACACATACCCCATATGCATACCATGAGAACAAACAAACACACACCCACCATATTTGTACCACAAACACACACACACACCCATATGTATACTACAAGCATAAACAAACACACACACATGCCGTATATATACTACAAACACACACACACCATATATATACTACAAACACACACACCCTGCCATATGTATACCACAGGCATAAACAAACAGCACATACACACACTCACACCCATATATACCACGAGCATAAATAAACACACCCATATACCATATATATACCGCAAACACACACACCCCAAATATATACCAAAGACATAAACACACACACACATATGCACCCATATATATACCACAAGCATAAACAGACACACACATACCACACACACACACACCATCTATATATATATGCCACAGACATAAACACACACACCCCCATATATACCACAAGCATAAACACACACACACACACCACACACACACCCCATATATATACCACAGACATAAACACACACACCTTTTATATATACCACAAGCAAGAACAGACACACACCTACTATACACACACATATCATATATATACCATAAGCATAAACACACACAGCACACACACGCACACATACATACTGCAAGCATAAACACACACACACCCATATATACCACAAGCATAAACAAACACACACCACACACATACACACACCCCATATATATAGCACAAGCATAAACACACACACACCCCATATATATACGACAAGCATAAACACACACACACACACTCCCATATATATACCACAAGCATAAATATGCACACCACACAAACCACACTACACATATATAACACACCACACAGAAACACACACACCAAATACACACCATGCACACACCGCACATATATACACCCCCCACACTGACACACACCACACATACCCCCTCACACTATACATACACACACCACACATGTGCACACACCATGCACACATGCCACACATGAATATACTCTACACATAATACACACACATACAGAGGCACAACACACACCACACTTCCACACCCCTCGTCCTAGTCATATCTGCAGCAATAACTAGAATGTTTCTGATATCAGAATAGTCTTATTAAAATGATGTCTGCAAAGAGAATCTTCAGTACTAGAAACTTAGGAAAGTTCTAGAATCTCTGTGGGGTGGGTAAATTTATTTTGAAAAGTATTATGTATCAGTAAATTTTAAAATATAGTAGGCTACCGCATACTTTTCAGAGCGGAGGAGGATGGCAGGTTGTGCCCAAGAGCAGGACTGAGGTCTTGGGTACCGGCAGGCCCGTGTCCTGGGTGCTGGTCTCCAAGTGGCTGCACTGCTGCATTGACTTTCATCTACATTTTGATCTAGAACATGACATTTACCTCTGCATCCTTTCAATATGAGTCAGAGAGGAAAGTTTTACCTTTTTCAGTTGTATTTAGATTTCAAATTAATTTTCTTTAATTAATGATCATTATTTAATGTAATCTACCTGCAAAATTATTAGCTGTGGTGAGTGTGTGGATTCCCTTATTCATTTTTCTTTTATTATGTCCACGTTATACTCAAACTTGATTTACAAAAGAATTTCTCTGGATTGACTGTCACATTTTATCTGCATTAACAATGAAAGTCGAAGAGATTTTCAACTCTCCTCCACTAGATAGGAAAATTAATGAGCTTTTATTTTCTAACTGCAGTATCTGACATTCACATTTAACCAAATTTAGTTTGATTTATATCATATTTATATGGTAAAGCGCACCATTGCTATTTTACAGCTACAATATGAAAGAGTTATAAAGAAAAAGACACTATCAAAGACGCAAGAAAGATGACCAATATTTTATTGTTTTTAACTTTTACACTAAAATATTGACTGTATTCAGTATAGAAATAGCCATGTAGAAAAAGTAAAAAAGGCTTTCTGTAGCACAATCTACTACCCTGTGAAATACCATGGTGGAATCAGACCTTAATAACTCCAACAATCCACCATTCTTTCAGACAAATGTTTCTATATATGTAAATATTTACATTTGATATATATGACATATATAACCTAAAGTTCAGGCTTTGGAGGGATGAACCCTCTTCAGCAGCTACTGCATTAAGGAGAAGCACCAGGTCTGGAGACTGTATCCCAGAGAATACGGGCAGGCTCAGACTGTGGGAGAATGAAAAATGCTTTACTGTACAATTTAGTTGATTCTTGGTGCCAGAGCCTCTTGGGAAGGTAGATTATTCTGGTTTGCTGTCTGAAATTTATTAAAATTTATTTTAGAGTTTGCTTTAAGCTCAAGTGTCCTGTTGACCTACCCCAAATCCAAAATCTGCTGAACTTCAGTTTAGAATATTGTCATATACTATGTATATATGTGTGTGTGTAGATATATTCTTTCTATATGCATTTTGAGTTAAGTTTATAAATTTAATACTTGATCACTTAAAGGAAAGAAAATATTTGGAAAGAATCTATCTGAGTTTCAGAAGAAGAAAATGGGTACGTGTGTATAGCCTTGACCCTGAGTTTGCCATTTACTCTGGCTGTGTTTCTAAGGCGAATTATCTGTGCAGCGTGAATGTGGCAAACTGGACTCACTTGATTCAGCACCATAACACTGGAAATATGTCAATAGTTATCTCAACAGGAAGAATTAGGATGGCGGGACTGCCAAGACAGTTGCAGGGGCCAGCAGTTGAAGGATACTTACTGACTAATGACTCCGCGGCAGTGTGAGAGCGCTTCCTCGCAATGGAACACAAGCACCATCCTTGGCCATACCTTGACCAATCTTTTTATTAATCATCTAAGTGAAGATATAGCCACTCACCATGAACACTGAATTAGGTCATACGGAACCATAGCTCCTAAGGAAAATACTGGCTGAGGTCCCTACAAGCCTCTGGTCACACTGTTGTCAATTGAGTAGCACATAACTTTGTTTTATGTGTGTTTCTGTGTAAAGATATCTCATTTAATATTTACTGTTGATTCCTTAACATTGAACTCACGGACAACAGCGCTATCACTCATGCCTGGATGAAGCTCATCTAACAGGCATAATTTCTCCGTAAGGCGCTTCCCAGCCTTCTCGCGCCTGGGAACACTAGACAGCACTTCAGCACTAAGCCTAAGGGCCACTTAGAACAGGGGCATTGCCAACCAAAAGTACAAAAATGAGAAAGATGTGGCACTGAATCACCCTTGCGAAGGACGCTTGTTTCTGTTAACGGTGCCGGCGCTGGCACAGGGCAGAGGCGACGCGTGGCTGCGCTCCTGCTGGGGACGCGCTCGCTGAGCGGGGCAGCTCGCCCGGGGTGCCCACGTCCCGGGGACGCTGCCGGGGGAACAGAGAAACTTCGGCCAGTAGGAGAATTCGCAGGTACAGAATCACGCATAATGAAGATCAGCCGTCCTTAAAATAGGCCTCCTTCACCTTCTTGCGTCCCATTTCGAGGCTGTGAAGCGATTCCGCTGCAATCGGAGAATGAGAACCGTGAAGACGGCTGGGTCCGCGATGCCGGCCAAGTGCAGAAACCCGGGAGGAGCCAAGAATGTCTGAACTAGAGGAAAGATTTGATAGGGGAAAAGAAAGGAATGAAACATGGGTTTGGCTTCAAATGATTGAAATGTTGAGGTTTTTTTTTTTTTTTTTTATTGTTCCCTGTGCCTGCATTCACCGTAAGTCTGCTGACTCCTACACTGGCCACACCACCTGCTCCCAGGGTTCTCCGTCACCTCTGCCTGGCCCTGTCCCCACCCCCCACATCCCCAGGGATGAGCAGGACCCGGGACCCAACAGGATGCTCAGATTCATCCCTTCTCCGCTAATAACTTATTACAAAATTCACAGGACTGTTTCTAAATGGGAAAATATCTATCTGCTTCTTGATATTTTATTGCAGTAATCACTAGCATTCTGTTGAATAAATGCCTCTGAATACATTTAAAAAATCATATTATAAAATTATAGTGATAAAATCATAATTTTAATTTATATTTTTCTGATTATGAAAGTAAAACATTCATTATAGTAAAATTGGGAAAGAGAACCCCAAAATTCCCTCTGAGCTCACCACAGAGAAGTAGCAAAACACATTAAAAATGTGTCTTAGGTTTTTTAATTGTGGTAAAATACATGCAACATAAAATGTACCATCTTAGCTATATTTAATTACACAGTTCAGTGGCGTTCAATGCATTCACGTTGTTGTCCAACTGTCACAACTATCCGTTTCCATGACTCTCTTCATCTTGCAAAACTGAAACAACAACTCCCGGTTTCCAGCTACCCCACCCCTTGGCAACCACCAGCGTAAGAAGTAGCAAATTTTAACATGCTGTCTTTCTTCTTCTAGTGGATTAGAAGAATACCCATGAATGACTTGACTTTTGTCTATTGTTTCACTTTTCGTGAATTTAGCAGAACAGAATACTGCAACAAAGCTTCAGGAAACCCCTGACTGGAAAAAAATAAATAAATACATAACATTGGAAAAGTCTTAGCTTCATAATCCTTAACATTCAGAAGGTAGATTAGGTCAGAGTCTCCAAATTATTCTGACTGTATACGCCTTTAATTAAAAAAAGTCAAGTCCCCTAAAATCTGTATATTCATTTTTAAATGATATAAGTATGTAACTATTATACTATACTGATACATGTATTATAAAAAGTAAAAATATAACACTGTATACATCTTGAAGACAGTGATGTGCTCCACTATTTCATTGTGCTTGATTATATTTTTAAATCCTAAACTTTGCAATAAAGTCTTTGAAGGTCTGGTACTAAGTTGAATACATTTTAGTAGTTGGTATAGATGGTTCTTAGAGTCGGAAAGCGGCTCCACGAATGGGTGGGGTACACTGTGACTGTGATTACTGTGTCACGAAGCCCATGGTTCAGTTCCATCTATCAGCTGCACAAAAGTTATCATTGACATTCAACTTGTGAATTTTCATTTTACCTAATATCAATTTGTTGTTTTTTTAAAACTAATAGGAGATTGTTACGTATTTGTATGTTCAAATCATCTGGAATGCCTCACTTGGAAGATAATTTAAATAGGTTAATATTTTCTATTTACAAGTTTTATAATTTAGGAGACATAAAAGATTTTTGTGAAAAACATTGCTTATAGGCAACAGTAATTACCTAATGATAGAAACATTTCCTAAACCCCTATAATTAAAATGTTTCTTCATATCATGATTTTCTCTTCAAAAGCAGCTATTTTCTCAGTGCTAAAATATCACCCTTATCCTGAAAGGACTGATTTGATGTCATCAATTTTTTTTACTGATTGCTATGTGGCATACTCTTAAGTTCCATTTGTTATCACAGAAAAAGATCAGCAAATTTAGATCACTTTTTTTCTCATTGTTTAAAATAATCACAAAATGTTTGTGTTTGGTAACATGTTTAAAGAAAAAATTAGTAAAATTTTGTGTAGTCTTAAATGATTTCCATATTCAATCCTATAAAAGCTCAAACCTTAAAATAATAGAATCCTTACTTTGACTTAACTGGTCACAAGTAACTTTCAATAGGCTATAACTCAGTGAAAGGCTGGGTCTTCCAGTGTGGAATCCCCTCTCTCCTTCCAGTTGCTGCTGTAATTTATGATGTATGAGAACTCCTGATACATAGATCGTTATTCATAAAGTTTATTTTTAACATTAAAAATAGACCTAAAGTTTCTAACACTTTCTTCCTTAATGCCACAGGATTGTCTTTAGTGCTCTAGAACCCCTCTGAACATTTGATTATCAAATTAAAGTTCTTATAATTTTTACCTCCTTTCTACCATGCATTAGATTTATATTCAATAATATCCTTTAAATATGATGTCACTTCTGTTTTCTTCCTTTTCTTTTATTCAAGTTTGTTGAAATCTTATTCATCTGAGTTGTTATCAAGGTGAGGATCTGAACATGTTATCACTCCCCTTGTGTCAATAAATCCTAAGAAAAACAATAGATTGTGCTATGCATAAAAGCAAGAAAGTAAATTTAAGAGAACAGAAGCTATGGACACTCCCTTCAAAATGAAAGGAGGAAGTGTGATATTGAAGAAGCAACGGTCAGCCCAGGACACCTGCAGATGCAGAGAGCTGGAGAGACAGGTGTGCCACGCATGTCCCTGCCCAGCAAGGGGAAGGTGGGGGGCCGGGACCCAGGGAAACCCACCGCTGATTCCTTCTAAACCTTATAATTCATATATGTGGATAAAGTCAAAGCCTTGGTATTTTAGTGCAAACAGCTGAAGAGCAAATCAGCAGATCTGCATATCTAACCAAAGAATTTTTCAGTAATTTCAAAGGGCTAAGGAAATGAATATGTTAATAAATACTGAAAATAAGCATAAAGGTCCAAAATTCATAGTAGGATTTCCAGAATGAAAGAACACAGAAAATGAAAAACAGATTCTTAAAAAACATTAAATTTGTCATAACTAAAGAGCAATAGAAAACCTAAAAATGTTTAAAAACTAAGATAAAAATTTTGAAGAACACAATAATTTAAAGAAAAAATACTATCATGAGGCTATGTTTTGTTTTTATGTTATTTTCTAAGTTTATGTGATTTAATTTTTATTACAGGTTTGTTGAGATTCAATTGACATACTATACAATTTAACCATTTAAGTGTAAAATTCAATGTATTTTGACATATTAACAGAGTTGAGCAACCATCACCACAATTCATTTTAAAACATTTTCATCATCCAAAAAAATAACCCCATACACATTAGCAGTCACTCTGTTTGTTCCCAACCTCTACAGTCCTAGACATCACTAATCTACTTTTTCTTTTTATTGATTTTCTTATTCCAAACATTTCATATAAATGGAATTATACTTTGTGATGGAGCTCTTGCACATAGCATAATGTTTCAAGGTTCATCCACGTTGCAGCATGTATCAGTACTTCATTTCTTATTATGGTTGAATAATATGTCATTGTATGAATATATCACATTTGATTTATTTGTTCATCTGTTGATGGACATTTGAGTGGCTTTCACTTTTTGGCTATTATGTATAATGCTGCTAGGAACATTTGTGTACAAGTCTTTATAGGAACATGCTTTCATTTTTCTTGGGTATATACATAGGACTGGAACTGCCAGATCACATGGTAATACTATGATTAACAATTTGAAAAACTGCCAGATGCGTTTTCAAAGTAATTGCACCATTTTACATTCCTACCAGCCATGTACTATGGTTCCAGTTTCTCCACATTCTCATTAACATTTGTTATTATCTGAGTTTTTTTTATTATAATCAGTGGGTGTAAAGTAGTATTTAATCATGGTTTTGGTTTATATTTTCCTAATAACTAATAACACTTTTTCATGTGTTTATGTGTTTTTTGGCTCTAGGTATATCTTTTTTGCAGAAATATCTATTCAAATCCTTTGTCCATTTTTAATTATTTGTCTTTATATTATTGAGTTGTAGGAACCATAATGATTTTTAACCATATAAAAATGATTACATATAAAATAGAAGGAACACTGAATGCAAAAAGAAACTTCCAAATATCTTTAAAATTAGTAGCAAAATAAAAAACAAAATAAAACAAAAAATGTAACCTTAGAGTTATACTCCCATGTGACAATGTTAAAAGTTACCTCATCTTTGTGCTCCTGAAAAACAGCAATGGTTAAGAAACCCCCCAGAAGTGTGTGTTTCAGGAAATGGCTAACAACAACAAAAAATGTTGCCCATGTATATTCCCAAGTAAGCCTTGTCTCCATCTTTCCTCACAACCAACTACCTTGTCTGCCGGCCACTGCAAACCCCAACACCTCCTTTCCTTTTTCTGAGGTTTTTCTCAGTGAATTTTCTTCCTATTGCAATAGCCTGATTTTGTTATGCTTAAATAGGTATTGATTTAACAACAAATAACAACCTACTCCTAATAAACATAACAACGTTGGCTGTCAAGGTGTTTACAGCATATGAAAATAATCTTGTAAATTCTGGCCAATTCTAGCAAGGGAAGTGCAAAGTACTAAGTCTAGATTTTATTAGAAAAAAATCAAGTTACAGTATAAATGTGAAAATGAAAAGGTAATCACAGAAAAATATAAGCATGATATATAACTTTCAGATTAGTGAGACTGAAATAATTAAAGTCAACGTTAGACCAATTCAACAAAAGACAAGAAAAGTTAAAAGAGATGTTTTTTAATAAAAATAAAGCCTACTAAATTGAAAACAGAAAATTTCAGAAATAATTATTTAGTAAATCTAAACATAATTGCAATGTGTTAAATTCGAAATATATTCTTAATATACTTACCTAAAATTCAAGGAAGTTTGAAAAAAATGCATTGAAAAAGACATATCAACAAAATGCTATGGGTACTCAGTCTCTCTAAATAAATGAAAAGATTACTGTAATGATACACCAAAATCATTAGAAAAATCATTATCTTTCTCTCATAGGTCAAATAAGCATCTAAATTCATCATTAATGTTTTAATTTATAAGATAATATATTAATTTTAATATGTAAATTAATACATATAAAATATATGAATATATTTATATAATATATAAATATATGCAAAATATATAAATTAATTTTAATTATAAATTATCGATTTATAGTAATTAAGTTAAGAGGCAAAAGCAAAGAAAAATATAAATTGCTAAATAATAATAATTAGTAAACTTGAAGATTTCCATGGAATTTTTCTTGCTAGGAGTCCACAGTATTTTTACATACAATATCTTTTTTTTACATGTATTTTAAAGGCAAAGTTTTAAGAATATAAATCTGTTCCTTGGTATATATAAATATTTGTTATTTAAGTAATAATTTTTTTTTTTTTATTAGACTTGAGAAATGTTGCTGAATCTTTGACAGTATTAACGGGACAGTGGCCAAGGCTGTAGCAAATAACAAGTCAATGTGTGGAGGGAATTTGACAGCTCAGATATTTTCAACAGCCATTTTGGAAACGTGTCAAACCAATTCTCCTTCTATACACCCATCATAATCAATGTAATACAATTAATGGCACCTAGTGTATAGCCTTCTGAGATAGAAATCTGACCATATCTTTTTATTTTTGTGGGGAAATAAATTGTCCTACCATTTTATCAACAAATTATTTTTCAAAATCCATGTAGGTGACACAGTATTAGATGACGTACTACATGCAAATAATTAGTACATACTTGTCATATGAGTTAATTTGAATTGTGGGAAAATATATGTACATTTGACATTAAATGCAATATAATTGAATTATGAACCAGACACTACAAACTATAAGAATTTTAAAAAGAATATGATAACTTCTGACTGAATTTATGAATTATAGGAATTTGGATAATGTTTTTGAAACATAAAAATAAGGTAAACATAGATGATGAATTTAAAAAGTCTATAAAATGTGCTTAATTACTTTATACATTAAAAGTTGAATTTCAGGATTTAAAAGTAAACAATAAAAAACACTCCATTGATAAAATCACTAAAATTATAAAGCACAAGATCAACTTGTGAGATAATAGAATAATTTTTTTGGATGCTAAAAGGGTTTTTAGAGAAGTTGACTAATGCAAAGGGACTTCTGATAGTTCAGAGCAGAGGTGGGGCAGAGAGTATAGTGGAAAGTTCTTGTAGTTCAGGGCTAAAGTCAAGAAGAGAGGTCTGATGGAGAATTTTCTATGTCAATTTAACTGGACCATAAGCTGCTCAGATATTTGCTCAAACATTATTCTGGTATCACCAAGGCACCTAAAGAACTACAGATGGAATTGATTGAGTTCTCAGTGGATGACATTTATTTATTTTTTTATATTTTTTATTTATTTATTTTTTTGTTTTACCCAGAGTCACACCTAAGAAGCCTTGAGCAAGTGGGCTAGTGTAGATGACATTTTAAAGTCATTGTTTGATGCTATGAAAGATCCAGTTGAAATATGGAAAAAGGCAGTAGAATACCCACGCCTTCGGCAACGTGCCTGAAAGTTGCTTTCTTGCTTTTCAGCCATTTATTGCTGTGAATCTATATTTTCCTACATAACCCAAATCAAGACATCCTTCAGGTCACAAATGACTGATACCATCTAGAGGATTGACTGAAACTGGGGACCTCCATGCTCAACCAAATATTCAAATGCTTTCCAGCAAAAGGCAGACACAATAATGTCATTAAAAAGGTTAGTTAACTTTAAAATTAACAAATAGTTTTCATTTTTTTGAAATTGTTAAGTACATAGTAGTTAGATTTTCACAAATGTACATTTTTAAGTATATCTAATTGAAATTTCTTGCGTGTGGCCTTATTTTTTATTTATTCACTCATTCATTTTACTTAGATGGCTGATCCTTGCACAGTCCTGGCAAATGAATCCCTAAAATCTTTACTGAAAGGTAGGTTCATGAATCTTTATAGAATATATACACCACCATCTGGAGAGCATATGTTTGTTTGTATTTTTTCCAGCATATTATGGGAGTACAAATGTTTAGGTTACATATATTGCCCTTGCCCTGCTCTCCCCCCAGAGTCAGAGCTTCAAGCATGTCCATCCCCCAGATGGTGTACATCACACTCATTATGTATGTATACACCCTTCCCCTCCGCCTCTCCCATCTGCCTGACACCCGATGAATGTTATTCCTACATGGGCACTTAGATGTTGAGCAGTGAAACCAATTTGATGGTGAGTACATGTGGTGCTTATTTTTCCATTCTTGGGATACTTCACTTAGTAGAATGGGTTCCAGCTCTATCCAGGATAATACACAAGGTGCTAGATCACCATTGTTTCTTATAGCTGAGTAGTACTCCATGGTATACATAGACCACATTTTATTAATCCACTCATGTATTCATGGGCACTTGGGTTGTTTCCACATCTTTGCTATTGTGAATTGTGCTGCTATAAACATTCGAGTGCAGATGTCTTTTTTATAGAATGTCTTTTGTTCTTTTGGGTAGATGCCCAATAATGGGATTGCTGGATCAAATGGTAGGTCTACTTGTATCTGTTTGAGGTATCTCCGTATTTCTTTATGTGGCCTTATTTGATAATGGCCTTCCAACATGAAAATGTCCCCCACCCCTGGGTTAGACCCTGTCTCCAAATAAGGACACATTAGGAGTTAAGGCTTAAACCTATGAATTGGAGGAAGTGTAAAATTCAGTACATAGCATATATCAAACAAATATCTTTGTTTTCTTCTATATCTTATTCCTTTATATTGTGACATATGATATATTGACTTTGTATCACAGTATTTAAGCATTGTTAATTTTACATTGTTGCATTTACATTTTGAGATATCAAGGAGAAGAGCAGACATCTCTCAAGTGACTTGGTGTCTCTGAGAACCAAAACCTGACTGTCCAGATTCTTATCACAACTCTGAGTTTTAAAGTAGCTGCCCTTTCCCCAGACCCTGCAAGCTGAAGCTAGACATCTTATTTAAACTTGGAAAGATTCCTTCTCATAGTAGTTTGGGCCACTCAGAAAGTTCCTGGAACACTCTAATTTTCCATGCTCTGCTCTGAGAATTAACTACAATTGTGACACTGATATCTGTGCTATTACCAAAGACATTGAAACTGCAAAGTAGAAAATCTTTCAGATTTTCACTGCTACTTTCACCCCACCATCTAAAAATGCCTCAAGGCTGGTCACAGTGGCTCACCTCTGTAATCCCAGCACTTTGGGAGGCTGAGGTGGAAGGATCATTTGAGGCCAGGTGTTTGAGACCAGTCTGAGTAACACAGCAAAACCCCATCTCCAAAAAAATTTAAAAAATTAGCTGAATGTGGTAGTACGTATGTGCAATCCCAGCTACTTGGGAGGCTGAAGCAAGAAGATTGCTTGAGCCCAGGGGTTGGAGGTTGTAGTGAGCTATGATCATGCCACTACACTCCAGCCTGGGTGACAGAGTGAGGCCTTGTCTCTAAATAAATAAACAAATAAATAAATAATTTTAAAAATAAATTTTAAAAAATGTTTTTAAAAATAAAAATTCTTCAAACTTAATGTTTAAAAATCTTGATTGCCTGCCCTCAGGACTCACAAACTGGGTTTATAGCCCACTTCAACCATTGATCTTTGTTTTTCTGCTTATTTCCATATACATCTCCTTCTTTAAATTCCTGATCACTTGCAGCACCCATCCAATACCCTCTGCTACCAGGACTGGGAGACTGGTTCAGCAGGATATGGGGAAATGTGTTTAGATTTATCTTTTCTTTTATTCATCTTTGTTCTAATGCATGCCCTTCTTTCTCTTTGCAGACCTCTTACCTCCAAACTTCTAACCAAATCTTCTCTTCATAGTAATCCTTCAAAACAACTCCTCGTTTTTGAAACTTCCTGAGAACTTTCAAATTGGGGAAATGAAGGGACTAACTGCCCACTAAAGTGGTATGAAAATTACTTTAAACTGAAAACATCTAAATAATCAGCGTTCACAGAAAGAGATAGTATCAAAGTTAAGCAAAACCTCCCAAAAGTACAGCTGCCATTGCCTTTTCTGGAAGGGAGTTTCCTGTCTAGGAGATGACTGACCCTTAGCACCAGGAAGTACAAACCCAGCTGCCTTTAACCTAAAAGAGCCCAATAGAACCTTCCATTCTTCCCCACTGAGGCTCCCAAACTCCCCACCGCCATTTGCCACTTGTTCAGTTAGTATGTAAACCTGTACTTCTGAGGATTCCGTGAGTCACTCATTACTGAGCGCTCCCGTGTGCACGTGTAAGTAAAACTCTTTCTCTTGTGAATCTGGCTGTTGTCAGTTAATTTGCAGGCTCCAGACCAGTTGGCCCTAAATTGGCAGAGGAGAAGTTTCCTCCAAAAACACACAGTGAAGTGTCAAGGTGGAGCCGCTGCAAGATCTAAGGGAGGGTCTCACAGGTCAGAGTCTAGCTGTCCTGCACAAGTCAGCCTGAATGCATGTCAGGCACACAACCTTTCAGCCTTGTCAAGTGAAATTTTGTATTTTTAAATCCCCTTGAATATTACTACACTGTATATAAATGCTTTCTGATGCGATATTCAATCTTTGGTCTCTTTTGGTACTGCCAGTTTATCCTTCAGCCTTTGCTGTGAGCTCTCCTCAACTGAGAAATTCATTCCAAGGCGAGCTGGAGCCCCAGCCTGCGTGGAGTAGGCATGTTTCGTATCTGAGTCGACAGTCTTAGCAAAATCCTCAGCCTCCCTCATGCCTGCCCTACTCGTGGCACTTAGTATTTACATCATATATTTTTACCCTTGATTCTGTTCTTTTCTTTGTTTTTCTCCATTTGTTTAAGCATTCCAATTTTATTTTAACTTCAGTTGGTGTTCCCTGGCAACATCAATCTCCACGCAGTCGCACCGCTTCCTCCCCTCTCCACCACCTCTCCCTTCGCCCCTTCTCAACATAACTAAAATTGTTTCATGCTAACTATACAGGTAAACTCATAATACCTCTTAAAGGGAAGGGTTATTACTCTGATATTTATTATATATGAGGAAGCTCACTCTCAAAGTTTAAGTAACTTACACGGGGTTATAGATCACGAATCATGAAGTAAACTGTGCTTAATTCAGACTAACTTGATGCAAATAAAACCATCTCCATGAAACTAACAAAAACATTAAACGTTAGACTCTGAACAAAAGTGTAAGCCCTGAACAGAAGCACAGTCAAGCACTAATCAGCTTGTCCTTTAACCCGCTCCCTTATAGTTACTTACAGCTTGCCCTCAGCCCACCCCCTTGCAGCTGCTGGCTGTCACAGGTCCTAACTCCCCTGCATTGTCTCTGCAGATAACGTCTTCAATGTTCAGAAACCTCAGGTTTCCATCGGACATGTTGTCCAGATCGTCCATTCCAAAGCGTCCACTGACACCAGGCAATATGAAGGTCCATTGGGGAAACCAAGTCAGCACAAGACTGTGATTTCTTCCACACCCTAACCAATCAGCCATCCCAGCTCCTCAGTCCCCTACCCACCAAAATTCCCTTAAAAACCCCAGCCCAAAACCCCTTGGGGAAGTGGATTTGAGGTTCTGTCTCACCTCCTTGGTGGGCTGCTCTACAGTTATTAAACTCTTTCTCTGCTGCAACTCTCAATATTCCAGTGTATTGGTCTCTTACCACACAGCAGGCAATGCAGTCTGGTGGGCCTATAGCAAAAATCTCATTCTCTTTTCAACAAGCAACTGTTTTGCCTGATATTGAGGAATTAAAAATGGGTGAAGTCCAAATGTCAAACAAATTGAGGCTTTTGATAGTAAAGAGCTGTTATTAAAAAATTTTTCACTACATGTACTCACCAGCAAATTGGTTTCCCTGATCATCACCTAAGTGCACATTTGGGAATAACACCAATTGGGTGTCAGACAGCTGGGGAGGTGGGGGGAGGGGATGGTGTATACCTACTTGATGAGTGCAATGTGCACTGTCTGGGGAATGGACATGCTTGAAGCTCTGACTCGGGGGGATGGGGGGGCATGGGCAATATACATAACCTAAACTTTTGTACCCCCATAATAAGCTGAAATTTAAGAAAAAAGAATAAAAATAAAGCTAAGTGAAATCCAAAAAAAAAATTTTTTTTTCAATAATACCTGTTAAAATATGGCAAGGCAGACGTTACTCAGGACCACCGAGATAGGTCTTGCAGTGAAGAGAGAAACTGGATTCAACTCTGAACACAGCATGTACAAGCGGGAATTCAGAGCCGAGGAGCAGGGTGCAGGTCAGTGGTGGACAATCACTAAGAGGAGACGTTGGGGAACAGAGAGCCTGCCTAGCTGCATCTAAGAGGATGCTTTCTGAAGACAGGCCAGGGTGGTCAGTCATCACCTGGGGGATGGCGAGGAATCCGATCAGATATTGAGAGTGGTTAGATATCAACAATGGGGAATTCTTGTTAACCTGATTTAGCAAGCTTCTTTGCTAAAACTGGATTTCACAAGCAAATGTACAGATGTGCTTAGGAAAAGGTTCAAAAGCCAAGCATCTTTGTCAGCACACACTCATTATTAAAAGCACACAAAAATCTGAGTGGTAAACGTTCTCATTTTAGACAACAGGAAGGATATGTTATATTTAAAGTTTGCTTATATGATCACGTTGGGGAACATTGGTGCTTCATTGCTTAGAGCACACTCTACCACTTTGTCTGCTTTTGATTCGGACTGTATAGGGGCTCTGTGCCTTTCATTGCTGTGGAGGAGTTTTCCAACTGTGTTAATTGTAGAGAAATGGAGGAAATGCAAATGAGGCTTATTTATTGACATGCAAATAAATTCAGTCTGGATCCCTTTCTTGACTGTCTTCTCCCACCCACAGCCTTGGAAAAGCCAGTTTTGTAACCACTTGGCAAATTAATTTCAGGATTTCTGATCTAGAGTGATGTTTCTTCTAAGGTTTTTCCTTTGAACTAGATTTTACGTATTATAGATTCTGTTAGTGAGTCAAATTGAGGTCCGAGCTCCGCGAAGCGAAGCCAGATCCGGAGCGGAGAGCTGCCAGGCAGAAAGAGCCTTTCTCTGCAGGGCACCCTGCAAGGAGAACCAGCAGCCAACGCTGAAGCCCAGACTCCCGATGGCTTACGAGCTGGGGCTTCTAAAGGCAGGTACATTTCAGGCAGCCGAAATTGCAAATCAATGCGTGGAAGCTATACCTTGGTCCGGGCCCAAAAGGTGAGATATCCCGAAGGAGGGGGCGGCGCTGCAGAGGTGGCTTAGAGATTCTCGGATTAGGAAAGGAATGTGAAGGCGGCTGCAGCAGGCCCTTCAGGGGCAATTCAGGACAAAGAATGGCGGTCAGAATTTAGTTCCCCAGTTCCCCCTTATTTGTATTTTCCATCTGGTGGGGGTTTCTGGAAAAACAACTCAAGATGCCGTCTTCTAGTTTCTATGGGAAAGCGAAACGCCTCGGGACTCCGGCTCCCTTGCAGGGCCACTGTTGTCACCAGGTTCCCGTCACCTTCCAGCCGTGTGCCCAGAACTGCCCCCGAAGGGACTTGAGATTTTTCTTTATTTCTATGCTCGGGGTCCCTGCTCAGTCTGATCCCCTCATGAGTGTGTTATATAAAATCTGGAACACGTGTTAATTTGCATCTCTTCAAGAATCTCCATTTTACCCCTTTTTAAAAGTATCCTTTAACAATAAATTTATAGAATGACAATCCTATTTCAAATACTTGAATAACGATAAACCTGTGTTTTCCCCACATTTGTAACACACTGTTTTATTACAAAATAATTCCTATAGAGGTCTGTCTTGATTAAAAAACATTAATGATAAACTGCTAATTCTTAAACTAAATGAGTACGTTGATAGAAAGTAGAAAGTAATCTATTTTTCAATTGTTTTTGTTTTTTCAATTAATTTTGCATAAATATTTCCTAGAAAGAAGCAAGAATTACAAAATTATTTGCATCCTTGATTACAGTTATACAAAGAATATGATTATATATAAGAAGATATACTTTGTGAATTTTATAAAAAATCATTGCTATAGGAGGAAAATCTAACCAAAATGATGTGACAATATGTTAAATATCACTTGAAGAATCCATTTATACTTTTGTAAATCACAGTGATGAATACTTTCAGCTAAAGAGGGAACTCAATCTTGGTTCATTGTGCTTCCTCTAGGTGCTAGCTATGTAATCTTAAATTAGTTGTAGGGGAAAAGAGTTGTCTTTCAATGGAAAACTATCCATTATATAAAGCACACCTTTGAGGGTTATCAGATCTTAGCCCTATTTATAGTCTTTGAGTGATTTTACAAAGCTTTGCAAATTGCAGGTAACTGACAAACATGCAAATTTTTCCCTCTCTGATAATTATTTTAATGACTTCCTCCACTTAAGGAATATCAGTTTTGCCCCACTTGAAATTTGTCTCAATATGCTTTTATTCAATATAAATTTGTGATGTTTTTACATTTCCTTTGAACAGGTTGTAACATCTGCCCAGTTCCCTCATATACCATGAATAAATACATTCTTTAACACACACTTATTTTCATGTCTCTCTGAAAGTCTATGATTTTACCTTTTCCTGAAAATTACCTTTTGACAGTTGCTTACTCTATGTCTACAAGGTTTGGGAACTATTAAATTATTAGGTCATTGAATATGAAATGTTCGATTTTGAATCAAAAATGTAATTTATTATATCTCAAACAAGAAGCAGTACAATTAATCAAAGTATGAGCCTAAACTATCAACACAGTTTTGCCATCTTAAAGGTAGCTCATTTATGCCAGCAGCAATACCTGGAGAGCACGTGGCAGTGAAATCCCAAAAGGTATTTTCCACAGCTTGTTGAGAATTGAATAGTTTTCCTTGCAAGAAGTGGTCCAAAGCCTGGAAGAAGTGGCAGTCAGTGGTGCATAGGGTGGATGACAGAGAGTTTCTAAGTCCAGCTTCTGTAGTTTTAGCAGCGCTGTTTGTGGGACATGTGGTTGAGCTTTGTCTTGCAAGAGGATTGGCCTGTCTCTATTGAACAATCTCAGCTGCTTAATCACAAGCATCCTCATGATTTCATCCAATTGGTTGCCATAGACATCTGCTGTAATGATTGACCAGGTTTCATGAAGCTGTAGTGGATAATACCAGCGCTGGACCAGCAAACAGACACCATTAGCTTTTTTGATGACTATTTGGTTCACTTGTGATTGTGAAAAAGAATCCATTTTTCATCACACGTAACAACACATGTAGAAATGGTTCGCCTTTATATTGTGACAGCAAGAAAAGGCAAGCTCCAGATGATTTCTTTTCTGACGCTCATTAAACTCATGCAGTACCCATCTATCCAGCTTCTTTACCTTGATGATTTGTTTCAAATGGTCCAATATTGTTGGAATAATAACATCAAACCTTGACGCTAATTCACACTGTGAACTAAAATAAAATCTTACAGCTCCCTCCACCGGCTGACTGAATGGGCCCCCTCTTGGCCAAGGGGATATCCTAAAACTAAATTGCCTGCCATAGGGAGGGAGGTCAGACATCCCTCATCGTGACTCCCTCCCTTCTTGGAGACATCCTTTGTAACCTTAACAGGCCTAAGGCTTTGCAAGACAAACCTGCAGGTCAACAAATACATTTCTGTGGCTTATCTCTGATAAACAGCTCCTTAACTTAAAACATTCCAAGCCTTTAGACAAAGCTTCATGTCTTTAACCCATTACAAGTCAAAGAATCTTTAAACTCACCTAGAACCTGTAAGCCCGGCTCCCACCTTCAAGATGGCCCACCGTTTTGGACCAAATCAATGTATGCCTTCCGCATATTGATTTATGACTTTACCTGTAATCCCTGTCTCCCTGAAATGTACAAAACCAAACTGTAACCCAGTCACAGCAAGTCCACTTGGTCAAGGCTTCTTGGGCATGGCTCCAGGTCATGGTCCTCAAATTTGGCTCAGAATAAATCTCTTTAAAATTATTTTGTAGAGTTTGGCTTCTTTTCCATTGACAATGCATAGGTTGAGATGGATTTGCTTCCACTACAGTTTTCAGTTAATCATTATCCACCTTGGTCTCAGGTGGCCCATGTGGCTAATTTTCAAGATTAAAATCACCAGAATGGAACTTCTCAAACCATTGACATACTGTGTGTTCATTAGCCACATTCTTCCCAAACACTTCATTGATATTTCAAGCTGTCTGCACAGCATTAGATCCAGGATGGAACTCATTCAAAAATAACATGAGTTTTTGACTTATTCATGCTTTTGCAAAAATAGCTGAAAAAAAAAAAATCTGAAGGGTAATTATAAGCTGAAATGTGCATTTGCAAGACTGAGGATATACCTTCACAATAAATATAAAACAATAACCGTCAAAGTGAAATGTCAGAGATATCAACAGTCAAACTTAGTACTTAAGGCAGTTGGACATTTCATGCTTAATAACCTAATAGATACCGGCATTTAATGTATTACATGTTCTGCGCATGTGTTTACATAATCTTAAATATTTTCCCTACAATAATTTGGAGATATATAATTTTTACTTCTAATACTAATGTTGAAATGTCATTCATGAATGAGCAGATGACATGATTTTTAATTTAATTTAACCATATTCTCTCTTAGCTCATCAATTCATCAAATTTGATTTTATATGTCTTTCCCTTCCATGAGCTTTGGGCTATGTATTATAAATTTTCACAACATGCTCTCTCATTGATTATCAGAGCAGGTGGTGAAATTTAATGCCAGTAAAGTTCACATTTTTTTAAGAAACACAAATTATGAGAAAAAGGCTTTGCATAGTTATGTCTCAAGCTTGTGGGCTTTGGGCCTGTGAGCCGCTTAGGCCAATAGCTCCAGGCTTCAGGCCAATTCCAAGTCATTGATCAGCTCCAGAAAGTGATAGTTGTTTTTCAAGTCACCTTAGTAATGTCAGGGTTCAGAACACCATACCCTAAAGTATGACCCTCTGGCAATTTCCATTGAACTGAAAGAGACTGAAAAGGCCTTAGAAGCAAGGTTTTTTGAACCTTCTCCTGTCCTCCTTTCTCTCATTCCTCTTTCTTTCCCAACAAGGCCACAGAAACTAGGATCCTCCTTCCCCAAAGCAAACCATAATCCTAGGAAGGTTTCTGACCTCTGCCCTTTCCCCTGAAGGTCTTCATGCATCTGGGGAGGAATGTCCCACGGAGACACATAAAAGAGTCTGAACAACAGGTCCCCCCAGTTTGCTACAATTAGCTCACACTCTTTTCATCCAATCATGTTCCTCTACAACCTATACAGATTCCCTGGGTCTCTGGGTCTTTATTTCTGGAAGCTTCTATGTCACATAAAACTTTGAAAAAATACATTTGTTATGCTTTTCTCTTGTTAATGTCTTTTGTTATGGGTGTGTCAGCCATGATTCTTACAATTGTTGAGGAAAAGATACTACTTTTTCTCCCTTATAGTAAGTTCTTTATTTATCAACACTTTTGCTCAATCAATTGCAGAAAACAATAATAAAAATTTACAGTGGCAACAGTAATAAAATCACTTTCAATACCCCTCATGACCATGGAAAATTAGAATATTCCATGCATTCTTCTCTACTCTAGGAAATTGTTATTTGGTTCATGTTCTTTCCAAAATGTTAATCACATTGATCCCATTCTGTGTCACAAATATTTCCCTCAATGCCTAGGAAATACTTTGTTTTTAAGTCTAGCTGTCCTTTTCCCATACTATTATGCTCACCAATTAAAAAATAACAAAAAAATTATATTCTTAAATAAAAGATGAGTGATAAAAATATAGCTATTTATTCAGAAGTTGTAAAAACTCCAGATATGATTCTCATTCTCAAATAATACATAGAGAAATCAGAATTGAATTTTTACCAGCATCAAATATACACATGGACCAATAATTACCATAAGGCATGAAGAGGAGGCTGTGACAGCAGGTCACAGAGGTGCAACTAGAACAAGATTGGGATAAGTCACCCAAAGAGGAAGCCATCTGAGAAGGTTCTGAAGTCTCCTGTGCGAATGAGGAGGCAGTCTGGGGAGTTGGAGGGGAGGGATTTGCATTGGTAAAGTCATTTCAAGCATGAAGTAACAAAGGGTGGGGTGGAGGGGAGACATATTGTAGTTTGGTATTAGCATAATTTCTCCTAATAACATGTACACAGGCTGCAGAAAGGTTTGAAAAAGAAGCTGCTTTTTAAAAGTGTTTTTTAAAAGTGTTTTAGATCATCAGACAGCAGCTGTTTTTTAGAGTGATCATCGAACAGTTATACGCTGCTGAAGAATGGAATTCAAGGCCAGCCAGGTGATCAAGCTAGAAGAGTCGTCAGGAAGCCCTCATCACTATGACAAGGAGCAGCTCTTACGAACAGAGAGTGGTCATGTGAAGCTCACTGGTTATCCGCCCCACCGTGGGTGGAAAGAGCACAATAAAACGAAGCAGGGAGATTAGTGAGAACGCATCGCATTTGTCCTGACAGAAAATCCGGAGGGCTGAAACCTGCACAGTGAGGATGAAGCTTTGGAATTTAGCAGTACTTGAGAGTGTTTTGGTTGGACATTGATGATGGAGTATTTGCATGTGTGTGTGTGTGTGTGTGTGCGTGTGTATAAGAAGGCCCCTCAGTTTTCTGAGATGCAAGATAGAGACAAAAGGCATTTGAGGAGCCTAAGCAGCATGCAAGTGGAAATACCCAAAACACCCCTGGATCTAGAGTCTGAAGGCCAGACCTGGGATATGGAACTGGGAGTCATTAAAATGTTGCCATTCATTAAATCCCAGCGATTGAGTAAGTTTACTCACAGAGGGCTGAGTCTATGATCCTGAAGGAGGAATACAGTTTCCAAAATCTAATGCTAAAAGTTAGATGTTTTCCCTCAGGTGCAATGTCATTGAAGCCAAAACATTTAAACATAAACTTCAACAGTTTTATAGAGTTTAACTATCTATTTAGTGAAAAACTTTACTATTGGACAAAAATGTCAAGATTAGATTCTTCACATTATCATCCAGTTTGCACTCAGTACACTTGCCAATGACAGTGAGCATTAAACATCAGAAATTTTAGCTATTGTAATTCCTTGAAAAGCAAGGTGCTCAGAGAAAACCTTGCCCTTTTGGAGAGCTGTTAAACTTTTTCAAATGTTTCAAGTAGCTCCCTGTGGAGATAGTTATTGGAATACCATAAAAATGTTCTGCGTGAAAGACTGTAATTTTCTCAGTGGTTAGAAAAAAATGGCATATGTGAAAAATATTTTTCCTGCTATGATACACAGAATGATTTTATTTTACTCCCAACTGTAACCTACATAGTAATACCGGTATGATGGAATATTAATTCTAAATAGTTTCTTTCATGTTAAGATGAACGCCACTAATTTATTTTTTTTCTGAATTGAATCTGCATTAAAGAAAGCCATTTCACAGCAAGCACCTATATTTAATGATATGGTTGATTATAGTAAATCATTTGTGAAATTGTTTTTCTTCTCACATTTTTTTTTGTAATTCACTGATCTGTTGAAGGCTTAGATAATGACTTCTATAATGTTTGGTAATGAAAATGCTATGCAACTTTGAAGAAAAATAGCTGATTTTCATTAATTCAGTTTTGTAGCAATATTTTACATAATAATCTGAGAATGTACTATATTTTGTAAGCATACATTAGACATTTAGTGATATGTCTTTATTACTGTTCCCATTTTATAGCTAAGAAAATTGAGATGCATCAAGAATATGGCACAGATATTCTGGTGAAGGCACTTTTCCTTTTGTCATTTACAGGATAGCTTCTTTGTTGTATTATACTTAAAGTAAAAGCACAAACCAAGAAGCTCTTGCAGACTGCGTGCACAGGTCTCACCTCTACACAGAGATTCCATTTAAATCTGCTATCCAGGGAGCCTGGGAGACTCTATTCATTGTGTCATCTTACATAAAACCAGAAAAGCACAAGAGCACTCCTTCTCTTCAAGAAAGATATACTGATTGATAAATTTTTAGCAAAATGGCAGAATAGGAAGCCCCAGACTTCATTCCCCAAACAGATTCTGACTTAACAATAGCATATGGTCCAAAAAACCTTTATGAGAACTGCAGAAAACAGTTAAGAAGTTGCAGTACCTCAGGGAAGTGCAAAGCCAAGAACAGTTGGCATTGAAACAGGTCAGTAAAGCTGTTGCACTTAACCCAGTACCACAGGTAGGTGCAATCGGTAGAAAACACCCGATTCCCAACTTCTCCTGCATGAGGGAAAGAGAAGAGCAGAACCTACAGCCCACATTCCAGCTTTTCAGGGGGCTGCCCGAGGGGCAGTTTCCAGCCTCACCTGGCGTAGGAGCTGACGAGGACGCAGCGCACTCTGCACACCTGCAGCAACCAAAGCAAAGCAGCGCGCAGTGGCGTCCTTCGCACCAGGGAACCTTCAGTAACCGAGACAGACATCGGAGGGAGAAAAGCATTATGCGTTCCTGAAAAGAAACTGGTAACCTCTAACTGGGAAATTATGTGTCAAGCCCATAGGAGATGCATCCCCCAAATGTTTGCGAGGCCACCAGAATGTCTAGGTGGGATGATTGATGAAAGTTTTACCCTGTACAGACTGTACAATGGCTGTAAAGAATCGGAGGGAAGGTATTTTTCCAAATGTTCAAATCCCAGCCAAACAAAGGCTTATGAAGAAATCAGAAAAAAAAAGGTTCAATTAAATAAATTAAATAATTTTTAAAAATGACCTTAAAAATGGAGATCTATGAATTACCTAAGAAAAAGTTTAATTTTTTAATTTATTTATATATATATATATATTTTTTTTTAAAGAGACAGTATCTCACTCTTGCTCAGGCTGGTCTCAAACACCTGACCTCAAGTGATTCTCCCACCTCAGCCTCCCAGAATGCTAGGATTACAGGCATGAGCCACCGTGCCCAACCCTAAGAAAGAATTTAAAACAACCGTTATATAGATGCTCAGTGAGCTACAAGAGAATGCAGACAGACAACTAAACAACTGTAAATGATAACCAAAATGAGCAGGGGTGGCCACAATTTTACCAGAACAAATAGACTTTGAGGCAAAAATTACCACAACAGACAAAGAGGGATATTATATAATGATAAAAGGGTCAGTAAACTAGGAAAATATGACAGTTATGAATATATGTGCACCCAACATTGGAGCACCCAAATATATGAAGCAAAAATTGAAAGAATTGAAGGAGAAAAAATGGATATAACATAATAATAGTAGATTTCCACACCTCATTTTAAATAACGGATAGAATAGCCAGACAGGCAATAAAGAAACAGAAGACTTTAACACAACTACGGATAAACTGGACCTAACAGATACATTCAGTGCACTTCACTCAACACAGGATACACATTCTTTTCAAGAGTACATGGAAAATTCTTGAGAATATATCACATATTAGGCCACAACATAAGTTTTAACAAATTTAAGACTTAACCATATATCTTTTCCAATCACAATGGAATGAACTTAGAAATAAATGGGTAAAGAAAAACTGAAAGTTCACAAATATGTGCAAATTAAACAATAGCATATGGGTTAAAGTGAAAATCACAAAGGAAATTAGAAATTATTTTGAGAGAAATAAAAATTCAAACACAACATACCAAAACTTATTAGATGCAGTAAAAATAGTGCTAAGAGGGAAATTTATAGTGGCAAACATCTACAATAAAAAAGAAGAAACATCTTAAATCAGCAACCTATCTTTACACCTCCAGGAACTAGAAAAACAGGAACAAACTAAATGTGATGTTAGTAGAAGGAAGGGAATAATAAAGATTAAAACAGACATAAATGAAATAGAGAATATAAAAAGAATGAAAAAATAAAAGGAAATAAAAGAGTTGTTGTTTTGAAAATAGTGAAATAAAATTAGCAAGCCTTTAGCTAGACTAAGAGAAAAAAAGATTAAAAAAAAGAAAAGCAAAAACAAAAGAGGAGACATTACAATTGATGCCATAGTAAGAAAAAGAGATTATAAAAGATTAATATAAACAATTATATGCCAATTATTTTGTATATCCTAGAAGATATGGATAAACTTCTAGAAACATACACCCTATTAGGATTGAATCATAAAGGAGATTAAATCAGGAATCAAAACCTTTCCAACAACAAAAACCCCAGAACCAACTGGCTTCACTGGAGAATTCTGTCAAACATATAAAGAAGAATTAGCACCAATCCTTTCCAAATTCTTCTAAAACATAGAATAGGAAGGAACACTTCCTAACTAACTCTATGAGAACATTACCCTGATATCAAAACCATATAAAGATATAAGAATAGACCAACATCCCTGATGAATATTGATGCAAAATTCCTCAACAAAATGTTATCAAACCAAATTCAATAGCACATTAAAAGGATAACACATTATAATCAAACATGATTTAATTCTGGAATGCAGAGATAGTAAAACATGAAATCAATTAGTACAATACACCATATTAACAGAATAGAGAACAAAAACCACAAGATCATCTCACTGATGAAGGAAAAACTCTTTTAAAGCTCAATGCTCTTTCATGATAAAACCACTCAACAAATTAGGAAAAGAAATAAATTACCTTAACATAATAACTGCCATATATGAAAGGTCAAAAGCTAACATCATATTCAAAGGTGAAAAAGCAAAAGCTTTTATTTTAAGAACACGAACAGGGCAACAATGCCCACTCTCACCATTTCTATTTAGCACGATACTGGGAGTATCAGCCAGAGCAATTAGTGAAGGAAAAAAATCCATCTAAATTAGAAAGGAAAGAAAGAAGGAAAAGTATTACTATTTGCAAATGATATGATCTTATTTGTAGAAAACACCGAAGATTCCACAAAAATAACTGTTAGAACTGATGAACAAATTCAGCTGCATTGCACAATGCATAATCAACATGCAAAAATAGGCTACATTTTATACATAACAATCAGCATTCCTAAAAGAAAATTAAGAAAACAATCTCATTTTCAAAAGCATCAAAATGAATAAAACAACAGAAATGAATTGAACCAAAGAGGCAAAAGACTTGTACACTGAAAACAACAAAACATTAATGAAAGAAATTAAAGACAAAGCAATCAAATGGTAATACATCCCATGCTCATGCATTGGCAGACTTGATATTGTTAAAATGTCTGCACTACCAAACGTGATCTTCATATTCAATGCAATCCTTAAGATCCTAGTGGAATTTTCTCCCAAAATGCAAAAAATCCAAAAAATTTAGGAATTTCTCCTAAAATTCATGTGGAATGTCAAAGGACACCAAATAGCCAAAACAATTTTGAGAAAGGAAAACAAAGCTAGAAGCCTCACATTTCCTGATTTTAAAACATTACAAAGGTATAGGAATCAAAAAAGTATGGTACCAGCCTTAAAATAGACACATAGCCCAATGGAGCAGACTATAGACAGCCTAGAAATAAATCTTTGCGTATATAGTCAAATGATCTTAAGGGTGCCAAGGCTACGCAATGGGGAAGAGATAGTATCTTTAATAAATTATGGGAGGAAAACTGGATATCTATATACAAAAGAAAGAAGTTGGACCCTTATCTTTTACCATATAAGAAAATTAACCTAAAAGGGATTAAAGATCTAAATATAAAATCAAAAACCATAAAAACACCAGATAAAAATGTAGGAGAAAAGCAAAGATGACAGTGCAGACTACATTTTGGCAATGATTTCTTGGATACGATCATAAAAGCACAGGCAATAATATAAAAAATAGACAAATGTGACTATATCAAACTTAAAAACTTCTGTGCAGCAAAGGAAACAATCAGCAGAGTGAAAAGGCAAACCTACAAAATGGAAGAATATATTTGCAAATCATATACCTAATAACAGATTAATACTCAGAATGTACAACTCAACAACAAAAAACTTGATCAAAAAATGGGGAAAGCTGTTTCTCCAAAGAAGATATACAAGTGGCCAGAAGCATAAGAAAAGATGCTAAATATTACTAATCATCGGGGAAATGGGAATCTAAACCACAATGAGGTATCACCTTACTCCCATTAGAATTGCTGCTATCATAAAAGCAAAAAGTAATATGTGTTGGCAAGGATGTGAAAAATTGCAATCCTGGTGCACTGTATGTAAATGTAAAATGTAATATAAAAGTAAAATTTAAAATGATTTCTTAAAAAATTAAAAATTGAAGTACCAGCAAATAAAAATTGAACTCCTGGTTTCAATGGGATCTAGCAATCCACTTCTGGATATATATGCAAAAAAATTGAGAACAGGATCTCAAGGAGCTATTTTCACACCCATGTTCATTGCAGCATTATTCACTATAGCCAAGAATTGGAAGCAACTCAACTGTTCATGGACAGATGAATGGGTAAAGGAAATGTGATATATACATATAACGGAATCTTCTTCAGCCTTAAAAAAGAAGTACATTTTGCATATGTGAAAACATGGATGGTTTTTGAGGACATTTTGCTAAGTGAAATATGCCAGACACAAAAAGACAAATACTGCATGACTCCACTTACATGAGGTACCTAAAGTAGTCAAACTCTTAGAGGCTGCTCTGGGCAGTTCCTTCTGAATAAAAAGTTAGTGCCTTAGTGCCTCTCCTTCGGCTTTTCTTTGTGTGTGTGTGTGTGTGTGTGTGTGCGTTTTTATTATTTTAATTTTTTCTTTTTGCCTTTTAAAATATTTTAATAGATTTAGGGGATACAAGTTAAATTCTGTTAAATGTATATATTGTATAGTGGTCAAGTCTGGGCTTTTATGGTACCCATCACCCAAATAAACGTCCATTATACTCCATAGGTAATTTTCCATCCCTTACTCATTCCCACCCTCACCTCTTTGAGTCTCTGATGTCTGTTATACCACTCTGTGTGTTCTTGCATAGTCATGGTTTAGCTTCTACTTATAAGTGAGGAAATGAGGCATTTATTTTTCTGTTTCTGAGATATTTCATTTAGGATAATGGCCTCCACTTCCATCCAAGTTCCTGCAAAAACACATTATTTCATTCTTTTTTATGGCTGTGTAGCATTGCATTATATATATTCCAGATCTTATCAATTGTGAGTTATGCTGCAATAAACATATTAGTATAGGTATCTTTTTGATATAATGTTATCTTTTTGGGGGGAGGTAGATACCCAGTAGTGGGATTGCTAGATTGAATGGTGGATCTACTTTTAATTCTTTGGGAAATCTTCATACTGATCTCCATAGAGGTTGTACTAATTTACATTCCCATCAAAAGTGTATAAGCATTCCCTTTTCACCACATCTGTGCCAACATCTATTATTTCTTGGCTTTGTAGTAATGGCCATTTTAATTGGAGTAAGAGGTTATTTCATCGTGATTTTAATATGCATCTTTCTCATGATTAGTGATGTTGAGCATTTTTTCATGTTTGTTTGCCATTAGTATATTTTCTTTTGAAAAATCCCCATACATGTCATTTGCCTACTTTTTAAAGGGATTTTTTTTTTTCCTTGTTGAGTTGAGTTCCTTGTAGATTATGGATATTAATCATTTGTCAGATGCATATTTTGTGAGTATTTTCTCCTATTACTTAGGTCATCTATTTGCTCTTTTTATTATTTCTTTGGATGTGCAGAATATTTTTAATTTAATTAAGTTCAATTTGTCTATTTTTGTTTTTGTTGTATTTGCTTTTGGAGTCTTAGTCCTAAATTTGTTGCCTATGCTAATGTCCAGAAGAGATTTTTCTAGGGTTTCTTCTAAAATTTGTATGCTTTCAGGTCTTACATTTAAGTCTTTAATCCATCTTGAGTTAATTTTTGTATTTTGTGAGAGACAAGGATCCAGTTTCGTTCTCTGCATATGGCTTTCCAATTTTCCCAGCACGATTTATTGAATAATACATCCTTTCCTCAACATGTTTTTGTTTGCTCTGTTGAGGATCAGTTGGTTGTAGGTGTGTGATTTTCATTCTGTGTTCTCTATTCTGTTCCATTGGTCCATGTGTCTATCTTTATACCAGTGCCAGTACCATGCTATTTTGGCAACTATAGCTTTGTACTATAATTTGAAGTCAGGTAATGTGATGCCACCAGTTTTGTTCTTTTGTTTAGGATTTTTTTGGCTATTTGCTCTCTACTTTGGTTCCATATGAACTTAGAATTGTCTTTTCAAATGCTTTGAAAAATGACATTGGTATTTTAATAGGAAATACATTGAATTTGTAGATTTTTGGGGGCAGTATGGCCATTTTAACAATATTTATTTTTCTGATCAATGAACATGGGATGTTTCCCATTTGTTTGTGTCATCTACAATTTCTTTCAGTGATTTGTAGTTCTCCTTGTAGAGATATTTGACCTCTTTGGTTAAATATATTCCTAGGTATTTGGGGTTTTTTGTAGCTACTGTAAATAGGATTGGGTTCTTGATTTGGTTCTCAGTTTGGTTCTAACTGGTGTAAGAAATGGTATTGATTTTTGTACATTGATTTTATAACCTGAGACTTTGCTGAATTCATTTATCAAAACTAGGAGTCTTTTGGAGGAGTCCTTAGGTTTTTCTGGGTATAAGATCATATCATTTCTGAATCTGTTTATTTGGATCTCTGCTCTTCTTTTCTTGATTAGTCCAGCTAGTGGTTTATTGATATTGTCTATCTTTTTCAAATACCAACTTTTCATTTTGTTGGTGCTTCATATTGGTTTTTTTGGTCTCTAATTTTTTTTTTCTCTAATATTTGTTGTTTCTTTTATTTTGCTACTTTGGATCCGATTTGTTCTTGTTTTTCTAGGTCCTTGAGGTACAATGTTAGGTTGTCTATTTGTGATCTTTCTACTTTTTTGATGTAGGTATTTAATGCTATAAACTTTTCTTTTAGCACTTCATTTTCTGTACCCCACAGGTTTTAATATGTTATGTTTTCATTCATTTCAAAATTTTCGTTTTTATTTCTTCATTGACCTAATGATTTTTCCAGAGTATGTTGTTTAGTTTCCATGTATTTGTACAGTTTCTGAAGTTCGTTTTTGTAATGATTTCTAACTTTATTCCACTGTGGTCTAAGAAGATACTGATATGATTTCTTTTTAATTTCTCAATACCTGTTTTGTGGCCTAACATGTGATCTATCTTGGAGAATGTTCCATGTGCTGATGAAAAAAAAGTATATTCTGTAGTTGTTAGATGAAATGTTCTATAAATATCCACTCAGTCCATTTGGTCTAAAACCAAACTTAAGTTCAATGTTCCTTTGTTGATTTTCAGCTTTGGTAACCTACCTGGCCCTGTAAGTGGAGTGTTGAAGCCCCTCACTATTATTATGTTGCTGTTTATCTCTTTCTTTAAGTCTAATAATGATTATTTTGTGCTCTGATGTTGGGTGCCTGTATATTTAGGATTGTTATATCATCTTGCTGAATTGATCCCTTTATCATGATACAATGACTTTTGTCTTTTTTTTACTGTTTTTGATTTGAAGTCTGTTTTATTTGATATAAGTAAACCTACTCCTGCTCATTTTTGGTTTCTATTTGAGTGGAATATCTTTTTTCGACTTCTTTACCTTCAGTTTATGTGTCTTTATGGGTTAGGTGAGTTTCTTGTAAGCAATAAGTCACTGGATCATTTTTTAAAATCTACTCTGCCAACCTATACTGTTTAAGTGGAGCATTTAATCCATTTACATTCAAGATTAATATTGATGTGTGAGGTTTTATTCTTGTCGTATTGTTAATTGTTTTCTACTTGGCTTATAAATGCTTTTCTTCTTTTTCTCTGGGTGTTTTTTTGTTTGTTTGTTTGTTTTTTTCCTTTGTGGTTTGCTGAACTTCTGTCATGTTGCCATTTGACTCCTTTTTTTTCTGTCTTTGTGTGATTGTTTCATTAGACCTTGGAGTTTCCTTTTTTGTGTGTTTTGTGATGCCAAATATTGTCTTTTTGTTTCCACATTTATGACCCATTAGGCTATTTTCTGTATGGCCAGTCTAGTGGTGACTAATTCTCTCAGTATTTGCTTGTCTGGGAAAATCATTTATCCTTCATTGAGGAAGTATATTCTGACAGGATATAAAATTCTTGGCTGACAGTTTTTTTCTTTCAGCATTTTGACAATGTCATTCCTTTCTCTTCTGGCCTATAAAGGTTGCTTCTGAGAAGTCCACTGTTAGGCCAATGGAGTTTCCTTTGTAGATAACCAGATGCTTTTCTGTTGCTAATTTTAAATTTTTTCTTTCACTTCAGACATTCTGAATATGATATGCTGTGGTGAAGTCCTTTTGACAATGTATTTGCCTGGGGATTCCTCGGCCTCCTGTTTCTTAATGTTTAACTATCTTGCTAGTCTTGAGAATTTTTCATCAATTATTTTCTTAAGTAGGTTTTCTGAACATTTGGATCTCTCTTCCACCATAGGAATACTGATAATTTGTAAGCTTGGTTGCTTGGTGTAGTCCCAGACATCTTGAAGGCTTTGCTCATTCTATTTTATTCTTTTTCATTATTTTTATCTGACTGGATTATTTCAGGAGACCTGTTTTCAAGTTCTGAGATTCTTTCTTCTGCTTGGTCTTGTCTATTCTTGAAGGTTTTGAATATGTTTTGCATTTTCTTCAATGAATTTTTCAGGTCCAGAATTTCTGTATTTTTTTTAATGTATCTATCCCCTTAGTAAATTTCTCATTCATATCCTGAATTGATTTTCTGATTTCTTTGTATTGGTTTTGAGATTTCTCTTTCATCTCATTGAGCTTCTTTAGAATCAATATTTGGAATTCTGTATCTGGCATTATGAGGAATTCTTTTTGTTTGGGATCTGTTGTTGGGCAATTGTGGTGTTTTGGTGGTGTTATATTTCCTTGCTTTTTCATATTTTCTGTGTCTTTTCATTGATATCTGTGCATCTGTTGTAGCAGTCACTTGTTCCAATTTTTTGAAATTCCTTTCAAAGGATAGAATTTTTCCTGAACATATATAGAAACTGTTAGTTGAATAGGATACTTTGGCTTTGCTTTGGGGTGCCTATAGGAGTGTGATCTTTGTATGATATCTTTTGCAGTACACAGAGTCAGTAGTATCTGTTATTTCCTTGGTGAGTTAGGGTACAGTTATTAGATGTGGCTGTGGTAAAGTTTTGCTGGGGACTTTGATGATAGCTGAGCCAGTCTATAGGACATAATAGTGATGGCAGAAAGCTAAGTTTGCCTGATTTTAGGCCCCAGAGCAGCTTATTCTGGTGGCAGTGCTATTGTGTCCTGGAGGGCCAATTCTTGGGCCTTCAGGTAGCTTTCTCAGAAACTACTAGTTGGAGCAGAGGACCAGGTATGTGGGTGTGTTCTCAGGCCCCTAAACAGTTGGTGTCATGTATGTGGTGGCAGTAGCAGTTGGGGAGCCACCCAGTAGGACTTAAGTGGTCTATGTTGATGTTGTCTGTAGCCGCAGTGGATTGGGAAGGCTATTCCCCAGTCCCACAGCCGCCTGTAACAGGGTGATGGGTTTTGTCCTAAGTGTGCTTAGGAAAACTTTGTCTCCTTGGTCCCTTCCCAGACAATTCACAGCTGCAGGCATCTCATCTTGAACTCTGACTGAGGGTGGGGCACTGCCCAAATTAAATTCCTCAAATGGTGCCTTGGGCCTTTGACCACAGAGGGTGGGGCCCCTTCTAGGCAAATAGCATGCGCAAGATATTGGGGTGAGTGCTGCCTCCTTGCATCTTGGTCTCTCAGTGGCCCAGAGAAGGGTGGTGGGAATTTTCCTAGGTGTGTGTAAGAAAGCTTGGGCCCCCAGTCCCTCCTCAGTGGTGCAGCAGATACAGCTGCCCTCTCCTCCAACTTTATTTCTCACCTGTTTCCTTAAGCCTAGTGAGAGTTCTCCCTCTCCACATGTGCCTGGTTACCTATGTACAACCTCTCTTCTGCTCACATCCTGCACTGGCAAGACCAGATTCATCTTCAGTGGGACATCTTGTTCCACACCAGAATACTCAGACATCCTCTCCTGGACATGTGCTCTGATGGCCTGTAGACACCAGCAGCATCATTGAGATCAGCTTCTTAGTTTCACAAGGCCAGGGGATGTGCCCAATAAAAATTTGTTGGAAAAAATAAAAGAACAGGGAGCATATGAGTTGGCTCCTAAAAGGAGAGTTAGATCTGGAGATAAGAATAAATGGCCTTCAATTAGGGAAAACCAATGTGAGTAAAGGTACTGGAAAGATATGCAGTTGGAGATGATCCATGAATATTTTTGTTGGAGATTTTTGGGAGATATCATCTTTCCAGAGGTAATCAAGTTAAAATAAGACATGGGAGTGGGCCCTAATCCAATATGACTCATGTTTCATAAGAAGGAGAAATTTGGACACAGAGACAGATGCATAGAGAGAGGCTATGTGAAGACAGAGGATTAGAGTGACAGAGTGATGTGTCTATAAGCCGAGGATTTCTGCTGATTGCCAGCAAACCACCAGAAACTAGGAAGAGGCAGAAAGGATCTGTCCCCTACAGTTTCAGAGGAGCATGGCCTAGCTGACATGTTAATTTTAGACTTCTAGTCTCCAGAAGTATAAGACAATAATATTTTGTTATTCTAAGCCACTTAATTTGTGGTACTTTGTTATGTCAGCTCTAAGAAATTAATAAACGATGTACACTTAAATAACATTTCATCTCTGAGAGGTTTTTTATTTGTAAAATGGAGATAAAATGATAATAGCTATATTTGCTATTAAAAGGGTTGTTTGGATAATAATGAGTCAATATGTGCTGAAGTGAGTGTGTGTGTCCTACATGTATGTACATTTTTAAGCATAAGTATATGAAAATATGTGCCAAAGTGTGTGTGTATATGTTTACATACATATAAATATACTTTTACATACATGTGTTGTGTACATATATATACATAATGTATTTTAATATGGATAGTACTTGAAGAAATTTTTCTTGGTCTTTCCTGGAAGGCAGGAGCAGGAATTTATTTTTTCATTTTTATATCCTCATTTCACCTCACTTGGGTCTTCTACCCAAGGGAAAATTGGGGTGGATGCTCAATGATCAATGCATACTGGCTGAATTATATCCACAATTTGGGTACCTATCAACAGGTAAATATTACAGATGTTAAATTTTTTCTCAGAATTAATGTTAAAGGTATAATAGATTTAGAGCTGTCGTCATGGAACAGTGTATATCAAGTTAGAACTTACTTTAGATAGGAATATTTTATTTACATTGTGGTTGGACGTGCAGATTTTCACAACACTTTAGGTTGAAGATGGAAAAAGCTCTACCTTTTTCAGTAATATTACAACACGTATCTGTTCTGGCATATCACTATTCTAAGGGTCCTTGAAGCACATAAACATTTTAGGTGAGTTGTTTACAACTGATGAAGTAGTAATTTGCTAATTTTCCGATAGAGTTGTTAATGACCTTAACAAAATAAATTTCCTGTCTTCAGTTATAGAATTAGAACAAAACCACATGCTTAATTCAAATTTATTTTAAAATGATCATTTATTTTATATTACTGCACTGTTAGTTACTGAACACTTGGAGTTTTAAAAAACATTATGCAAGAATTAACTATTATGATTATACCTGTCAATTTTATTTTGGGTTAGGGTACATTCAAACTGTTTCTGAAGATACTATGATAATAACGATATAGAATTGGTGACAAGAAGACGTAAAAAGATATGATGGAATTTTATTATTGATTTTTTACTTCTTTGTGTAGAATTTAACAAGAAGTAAAAGAGTAATATTTAGCTTAAAAACAACTTTTTTCCTTGTTTTTAACATAGTCTGTAAAAGCAATCATTTTCTGGCTATGATAATTAAACTTGCCCTTAACTTCTGCAAAATGTTTAAAAAAGTAACATGTATATATTATAACATACTTTTAAATATTTTCTTCTGTTTAATGATCTATTCTTACTCTGTGAATCAAAGTAAGGTTTTAAAAAGTAAGAGATCAATGCAATGCAAGGAGAAAAAATTCAAGCAACGCCCATCCCTGTTCACATGGTTTCACAGCAGGATGTACAACAGCAGCTATACCCATAAATTATAAATAATGTAATGTATGTTCCAGAGTCATAATGCATTCCTCTCTTCTTAAATGAAGTACATAAGTACCTTTCTCTTCACTATGTGTTAAAATTGAAGGCATCATTTCTTTTTTTTTTTTTTTTTGCAAAAAAAAAAAAAAAAACACCAGAAAAACAAGTAATAACATGTCAATATGAGAAAATTTATGGGAAAATAAGAAAACAACTATAAAAGTGTAGAAAAGTGTTGCTGCCCTGTCAAAACCAGTGTTTTATCCTTTGTCTTCATGTGTGGTAGAGAATTATTTGCTTGGCTTTCTCAAAGCTAGTCCACTACATTGTGGTATTAAATAGAGTCTGTGGTAATTACAGACTATGTGGTAACCTTCCCTTAATTTCTGCTTGGAAAAGCCCCATATTCTTGCTCTTTGAACCTTACTGTGAGATGTTTCCTCCAGAATCAGAAATAGAAATGTCACCAAATTCATTATACTGATAAATATATGTAAAATAATAAAACACATATATTATATAAATATTTTAAAAACTGACCAAGTGTCTTTCTTTAAATCATGCTAAATACGGTTGTAAATATATACATCTCCTAACCTCTTAACTTTCAAGATACTTTTGATTCGTAGTAAATTCTTTGAAAATTTTGAGTGACTTTTAATGTCCAGGCCAATGTGTAATGACTACCTAAAACTCTAAATACTAGTTTGTGGATATTTACTTTAATTGGACCAATATCATTTGGGTCTGATTTATCCTTTTTAGCAATTGATACACATCAATTTATTTCATTTTATTTTTTATTTATTTATTTATTTTTTTAATTTTTATTTTATTTTATCTTGTTATGGGGGATACAGAATTGCAGGTTACATATGTTGCTCCTGTACCGCCTTTCCCCCCAAGTCAGAGCTCCAGATGTGTCTGTTCCCCAGGTCATGCGCATTGCACCCATCATGAGGTATATATCCCTCCCTTCTCCACCCCCCCTTCCCGAGTCAGCACCTTCAAGTGTTACCACTCCCCAAACGGTGTGCAATGCACTCATTGTGTAGGCATACCCCCATCCCCTCCCCCACCCCCACCTCAGTCTGATATCCAATTGGTGTCGTTCCCAGATT